>ML337516.1:0-200205 GCA_005239505.1 Nicotiana paniculata
AAACATTTTCTAGCAAGCAATTCTCTGTACTGGTGTCTCTCCCCCTCGACACCGCATTGCTCTTTTTATAACAGCTTTCATTAATTCAATCAAGCTTTTATTCATTTCTCATTACTGTTCTCTCAAATTGTTGGCATTGATTTTCCTGCACGGCACTGACAATCTCGTCTAGCGTGCAGCGGGGACCTCACTTGGCGGACAGCAACCACCTTGACNTTTTGTAAAAATGATTAGTAAGTTCGTATTTAACTAACTCTATAAAAGAATAATATCGGAAGAGAAAATTTTATAAAATTTAAGAAAGAATGTAATTAGCTCGTACTAAGCAGGACGAGAATATTGTTTTGATCTAATACGTCAAAGTATTTTGATATCAAAAGATTGTAAACACCTTTAATTGCAGAAGATTATATATACTTATGATTTTAATAAGTAAACTAAAAATTTCTAGACATATTATATATGGAAGATATTTATTTTTAAAA
This sequence comes from Nicotiana paniculata, assembly GCA_005239505.1. NCBI lineage: Eukaryota > Viridiplantae > Streptophyta > Magnoliopsida > Solanales > Solanaceae > Nicotiana > Nicotiana paniculata. The sequence goes on from ML337516.1 coordinate 486, forward strand.
GATAAAACGTCATTCAACTTGTAATGGACATTTGATGATTCAAACTTTTTACATTGATCAGGCTTCTCATATGTATAATAGTGATAACATATAGATAATAAATAAATAATAGATAGTATTGTGTTTAATACTCGGTAGAGGCAACACAAAGGAAAATTTGGAAAAAAAAGTTGCTAAAGGGGAAATAGGGAAAAGAAAGTGTTGCAGATGATAAAGATTAAAGCGTAATTTGAAACAGAATGTTTGACAAATCATGCATATGTTAGTCTTTAAGCTTAGTGTAGTTTAATTTTAAGTTTGGTGTAGCTTAAAAAGAGTGAATGAAAAAAGATGGGAAAAGAAATGGATGGAAGTGAAATTTTGAATTAGTGCACTTTGTCCCTCATTGAAAGAAGGAAAAAAATGTATGTGTATATATAGAGAAGTTCTTCTTCTGGCTCTTAAAGAGTTGAGAAGAATGCAAGCCTCGCGTTGTCGTCGTCGTCGTCGTCGTCGCTCGGCTCGACTTCGGCTTCGGTCAAAGATTGATTGATTAATCTTTTTGGACAAAGGTCCGGTCCGTTTTTCTCCGGATTATTTTAAATCCGTTTTTCCGCAATCTCCACACTTGTTCCAACAGCTATAACTGTTGTGAAAGGTTGCAAAACCTTTTCAGAAACAGTACGAAATTGGCTATAAATATGCCTTGAATCCCATAATCTTTACTTACTAAATTTTCTGATTTTCTTCTTCTTCTTCTGCACAAAAATATTCCAAGTGTGTTTTACGACCATCAAGTGGTTCGCCGATCACCGGAGTTTTTGGTACCAATACGCTGGTGAGTTAAATCATTCTATCCTGGGAGGATATATTCCAAAACCTCGGGTACTTGAGGGAAATAATTTTCTTAAGAACACACTGTGTATTCAGTGGGCTCGGTTTATTCTTGTATTATTTTTTTTAAAGAGAAATTGAGGACGCCTGGACCAGCGCGCCCGCGCTCAGCACGCGCTAGTGGTCGCGCTAGTCAGGATTCTTACTATCCCAGGTAAATCCCACTAGCGCGGCCACGCTAAGCCCGCGCTAGTGAGGTTTCTCACTGTTTCTGTGTTTTCTTAAGAAAATTTAATATTTTATTTTACAGCAATACAGATTACTAACAATCTTAAGGAAATTATCATTTTTTATTTTCTGTATTCTGTTTGTGGAGATTAAAACTTTTGTGTTTTCTACTCCTTCTGAATTTTATTATTCTGATTTGAAGATATTAAAACTCTGATGAAGTCCGGACTGATGTTCCACCGACAGAAAAACCGAGGAAATTTTTTGGATCCAACTTCAAAGGATGGCAACAAAGGGTGTTGTTGTGGCTTACCACACTTGGTATGCATAAATTCACTAGTGAAGAACCTCCAGTGCCTACTGCGGACATGCCGGACAATGAGAAGTTCATGGTTGTTGAAGCATGGAAGTAGGCAGATTTTCTTTGCAAAGGATATCCTAAGCGCTTTAGAGAATGACTTGTACAATGAGTACAGTGCGATGAATACTTCGAAAGAATTATGAGACGCACTTGAGAAGAGTACAAGACGGAAGATGCATGCATGCATGAAGAAATTTGTGGTTGCCAAGTTTCTAGACTATAAAATAATAGACAGGAAAACTGTGGGAACCCAAGTTCAAGAGCTTCAACTTATTTTTCACGACCTTATTGCTGAAGGTATGGTCGTGAATGAAGCATTTCAAGTGGCCACAATGATTGAAAAGTCGCCTCCTTCATGGAGAGATTTCAAGAACTATCTTAAGCACAAGCGCAAAGAAATGAAGTTGGAAGCTCTTGTGATTCGTCTCAAGATTGAGGAAGACAACAAAACAGCCGAGAAGAAGTCTCGTGGAAATTCAACGATCATGGGAGCTAATATTGTTGAGGAGACTGCTCCAAAAAGTAAGAAGAGCAAACGTCAAAGAACATTTACTTCCTTTGGACTAGATTTTGTGACATTCTTGCTTGAAAATGAACCTCAAACTTTTAAAGCAGCTATGTAGTCTTCTGATTCAGCGTTTTGGAAGGAGGCAGTCAATAGTGAGATTCAATCAATTTTAGAGACCACACATGGGAATTGATTGATCTTCTTCCTGGAAATAAGCCTTTAGGTTCGAAATGGATCTTTAAACGGAAAATGAAAGCTGATGACACTATTGACAAATATAAGGCAAGACTTGTTTTCAAAGGTTATAGACAAAAGGAAGGACTTGATTACATTTACACTTACTCGCCAGTAACGAGGATAACATCTATTAGGATGCTAGTGGTATTAGCAGCTGTGTATGGTCTTGAAATCCATCAAATGGATGTTAAAACAACTTTTTTAAATGGAGAATTGGAGGAAGAGATTTACATGGAACAACCTGAGGGTTTTATGGTTCCTGGTAAAGAAAAGAAAGTGTGCAAACTTATTAAGTCGCTTTATGGACTTAAAAAAACACTCAAACAATGGCATGCCAAATTTGATCAAACAATGTTGGCAAGTGGGTTTAAAATCAACGAGTGCGACAAATGTGTTTACATTAAAAACACTCCGGGTCATGAAGTCATTGTTTGTTTATATGTTGATGACATGTTGATAATGAGCAAAAGCATGTCATATATAAATGCTACAAAACGCATGTTCGCTAGCAAATTTGATATGAAAGACTTAGGAGTTGCTAATGTAATCTTAGGAATCAGAATTCACAAGACTCCACAAGGTCTATCATTATCACAGTCTCACTATATTGAAAAGGTACTTGACAAGTTCAAGTATTTGGATTTCAAAATTGCCAAGACTCCAATTGACGTGAGTTGTGAACTTCAAAAGAATGAAAGTGGAAGTGATTCACAACTGGACTATGCAAGAGTATTGGTAAGTTTGATGTATATAATGAATTGTACGCGACCAGATATGACATGTGCTATTAGCAAACTAGGTCGATTTACAAGTAATCCCAATCAAATACATTGGATGGCAACGAAACGAGTTTTGGAGTATCTGAAACATACCCAAAAGTATGCTTTGAATTATAACAAATATCCCTCCGTGATCGAGGGATTTAGTGATGCCAATTGGATCACCGGATCATCTGAAGTTAAATACACGAGTGGATATGTTTTCACAAATGGGGGTGGAGCAATGTCTTGGAAATCATCCAAACAAACGTGCATCGCCCGTTCTACAATGGAATCTGAATTCATAGCTTTAGATAAGGCCGGTGAAGAAGCTGAATGGCTCCGGAATTTCTCGGAAGATATTCCATTTTGTCCCAAACCTTTGGCACCTATTTGTATACATTGTGATAGTCAAGCGGTAATAGGGAGGGTAGGGAGCATTATGTATAACAGAAAATCTTGTCATATACGACGGAGACATAATACCGTTAGACAACCACTCTCTAGTGGTGTTATCACAATTGATTAAGTAAATTCAAGAGATAATGTGTCTGATCCACTTACAAAAGGCCTATCTAGAGAGACAGTTGAAAGATCATCAAAGGGAATGGGGTTAAGGCCTAGGACAAGTCATCATGGTGGTAACTCTACCTAGTAGACTGGAGATCCTAAGAGCTAAGTTCAAAGAGATCAAACAAAGTCATGAATGACGGTTCATATCGTCAAATAACTTAACCCATTCTCGTGATGAAGACAATGTTCAGAAATCAAGGTAAAGCATTAAGGATTTTTTGATGAGTCAATAAAGCTTAAAGCTCTTTAATGATTTGCTAAATATGGATGGATATGACCAGATAATGTGTCTTTAGGATTACACGTTTAGAAATCACCTATGTGAGTGTGAAGTGTAAGTCGCTTCAAGGGGAATGAAAGTAAAGGCCCATTCTCTAAGCACTCATGAAACCAGGCGGTGTTCATGGTTGAAACGAACACAACCGTGAGAACCATAGATGGTTAATGATTGATTGTGTGACTTATGTTGTCTAGGTATACAACAAAGCTAGATGGTTCAAAGATATCAAATCTACCGGTTGACCGAATATATCCGATATAAGTTCACTACGGAAAGTTCAAAGGGAAACCTACTTATCCAGATGCAATTAATTCTTGCATGTAAAACACACACACGTCCGTACATTCCTTTATTTTATAGCCATTCCGCATTCATGTGGGGGATTGTTGGTCTTTAAGCTTAGTGTAGCTTAATTTTAAGGTTGGTGTAGCTTAAAGAGAGTAAATGGAAAATGGTGGGAAAAGAAATAGAGGGAAGTGAAATTTTGAATTAGTGCACTTTGTCCCTCATTAAAAGAAGGAAAGAAAATCTATGTGTATATATAGAGAAGCTCTTCTTCTAGCTCTTAAAGAGTTGAGTAGAAGGCAGGCCTCGCGTCGTCGTTGTCGTCGCTCGCTCGGCTCGGCTTCGGCTTCGACTTCGGTTTCGGATTCGGATTCGGATTCGGATTCGGATTTGGTCAAAGATCAATTGATTGATTAATCTTTTTGGATAAAGGTCCGGTCCATTTTTTCCCGGATTATTTTATATCCATTTTTAATATTCCCGCAATCTTCACACCTGTTCCAACAGCTATAGCTGTTCTGAAAGGTTGCAAAACCTTTTCAGAAATTCTGAAAGTTTGCAAAACCTTTTCAGAAACAGTACGATATTGGCTATAAATATGCCTTGAATCCCAGAATCTTTACTTACTAAATTTTCTGATCTTCTTCTTCTTTTTCTGCACAAAAATATTTCAGTGTGTTTTACGACCATCAAGTGGTTCGCTGATCACCGGAGTTTTTGGTACCAATACGCTGGTGAGTTAAATCGTTCTATCCTGGGAGGATATATTCTAAAACCTCGGGTACTTGAGGGGAATAATTTACTTAAGGACACACTGTGTATTCAGTGGGCTCGAATTATTCTTGTATTATTTTTTTTTAAGAGAAACTTAGGACGCCTAGACTAACGCGCTCGCGCTCAGCACGCGCTAGTGGTCGCGTTAGTCAGGTTTTTATTGTCCCAGGTAAATCCCACTAGCGCGGTCATGCTAAGTCCGCGCTAGTGAGGTTTCTCACTGTTTCTGTATTTTTTTCAGAAAATTTATTATTTTATTTTACAGCAATACATATTACTAATAATCTTAAGGAAATTATCATTTTTTTATTTTATGTATTATGTTTGTGGAGATTAAAACCTGTGTATTTTCTACTCCTTTTGAATTTTATTATTCTGATTTGAAGATATAAAAACTTCATCAGAGTTTTGGAATTCAGAAAACGATTTGAAGAACATAAAAACTTCTTTGTTTTCTGTGAAACAGTGTATAAAAAAATTCGGTTTTTATTTATTATACATAATGTTAATTGTTGATTATAGTATTGTTTACTGTTCTGGTTTTTCCATTGATTGAAATCTTCTGTTGTTGACAGTGAGAAATGGAAATTGATAACATATATTCTTCTGCGACTGTTGCGGCAACATAGATAGCCTCGTCAAGCCGGACTGCTGTTCCACCGGCAGAAAAATCGGGGAAATTTTCAGGAGCCAACTTCAAGGATGACAGCAAAAGGTGTTCTTCTGGCTTACCACACTTGGTATGCAGAAATTCACTAGTGAAGAACCTCCAGTGCCTGCTGCAGACATGCCGGACAACGAGAAGTTCATGATTGTTGAAGTATGGAAGCAGGCATATTTTCTTTGCAAAGGCTATATCCTAAGCGCTTTAGAGGATGAATTGTACAATGTGTACAGTGTGATGAATATTTCAAAATAATTATAGGACGCACTTGAGAAGAAGTACAAGACGGAAGATGCATGCTTGAAGAAATTTGTGGTTGCCAAGTTTCTAGACAATAAAATGATAGACAACAAAATTGTGGGAACCCAAGTTTAGGAGCTTCAACTTATTTTTCACGACCTTATTGCTGAAGGTTTGGTCGTGAATGAAGCATTTCAAGTGGCTGCAATGATTGAAAAGTTGCCTCCTTCATGGAGAGATTTTAAGAACAATCTTAAGCACAAGCGCAAAGAAATAAAGTTGGAAGATCTTGTGATTCATCTCAAGATTGAGGAAGACAACAAAACAGCCGAGAAGAAGTCTCGTGGAAATTCAACGATCATGGGAGCTAATATCGTTGAGGAGACTGCTCCAAAAAGTAAGAGATGGAAGAGATCTTCTTGACAGACTAAGGAGCAGAACAAAAAGAAATTCAAGGGCAACTGCCACAACTGTGGAAGAGTTGGTCACAAAGCCCCTGATTTTCGTCTCCCAAAAAAGGATAAGAAGAAGGGAAAGGCCAACAAAGTGGAGAAGAATGATGACATTGATGATCTTTGTGCAATGCTTTCGGAATGAAACTTAGTTTAAAATCCGAAGGAGTGGTGGATTGACTCCGAAGCCACTCGAAATATTTGTGCTGTCAAAGAAGCATTTGTGACTTACTCTGCTGCCGGTCTCGAAGAAGATATTTCCATGGGAAATAATTCAACAGCCAAAATTGAAGGTTATGGGAAGATATTCTTAAAGATGACTTCCGGCAAGGTGTTAACGCTCAACAACGTTCTTCATGTTCCTACTATTAGGAAGAATTTAGTTTCTACTTCTTTACTTGTGAAGAATGGATTCAAATGTGTATTTGTCTCTGATAAAGTTGTTGTGAGCAAGAATGAAATGTATGTTGGAAAAGGCTATCTCACGAAGGGCCTTTTCAAACTCAATGTAATGGTCGTTGATAGTATGAATAAAATTTCAGCTTCTTCTTATTTGTTGGAGTCAAATGATTTATGGCATATTCGTTTAGGACATGTCAATTATAAAACCTTGCGGAAGTTAATTAATTTAGAAGTATTGCCTAAATTCGAGTGTAATAAATCGAAATGTCAAATATTTATTGAATCTAAGTTTGTAAAACATTCTTATAAGTCTGTTGAAAGGAATTCAAATCCTTTAGACTTAATTCATACTGACATTTGCGATATGAAGTCGAAACTATATCGAGGTGGGAAAAATTATTTCATTACTTTTATTGACGATTGCACTCGACATTGGTATGTTTAGTTGCTTACTAGTAAAGATGAAGCATTTAAGCAATATAAGAATGAAGTAGATATTCAATTGAATAAAATAATCAAAATGATTAGAACTGATAGAGGTAGAGAATATGAATCTCCATTTGCATAAATATGTTCGGAATATGGAATTATCCATCAAACTACTGCTCCTTACACACCTCAATCCAACGGAATTGCGGAAAGAAAAAATTGGACATTAAAGGAAATGATGAATTCTTTACTAATAAGTTCCGGATTACCGCAGAGTTTGTGGGGAGAAACTATCCTTACAGCTAACGAATACTCAACGGAGTACCCCACAACAAAACGCAATCTATTCCATATGAAAAATGGAAAGGAAGAAAACCTAACTTGAAATATTTCAAAGTGTGGGGGTGTCTAGCAAAGATACAAGTTCTTTTACCTAAAAGGGTTAAAATCGGACCAAAAACAGTAGATTGCATTTTCATTGGATATGCTACAAACAGTAAAGCATGTCGGTTTTTGTTTCATAAATCTGATAATCCCGAGATTCATGTTAATACAGTAATGGAATCAGATAATGCTGAATTCTTTGAAAGCATTTATCCATATAAAACTGAATGCGAGTCGTTAAGTGAAAGACCTAAACGACCTCGGGAAGAACCAAAGGAAAATAATCCAAGTGTAGAAGATCCAAGGCGTAGCAAACGTCAAAGAACATCTACTTCCTTTGGACCAGATTTTGTGACATTCTTTCTTGAAAATGAACCTCAAACTTTTAAAGAAGTTATGTCATCTTCTAATTCAGCGTTTTGGAAGGAGACAGTCAATAATGAGATTCAATCAATTTTGGATAACCATACATGGGAATTGGTTGATCTTCCTCTTGGAAATAAGCTTTTAGGTTCGAAATGGATCTTTAAACGAAAAATGAAAGCTGATGGCACTATTGAAAAATATAAGGCAAGACTTGTTGTCAAAGGTTATAGACAAAAGGAAGGCCTTGATTACTTTGACACTTACTCGCAGTAACGAGGATAACAACTATTAGGATGCTAGGGGCATTATCTGCCGTGTATGGTCTTGAAATCCATCAAATGTATGTTAAAATAGCTTTCTTAAATGGAGAATTGGAGGAAGAGATTTACATGGAACAACCTGAGGGTTTTGTGGTTCCTGGTAAAGAAAAGAAAGTGTGCAAACTTGTTAAGTCGCTTTATGGACTTAAACAAACACCCAAACAATGGCATGCCAAATTTGATCAAATAATGTTGGCAAATGGGTTTAAAATCAACGAGTGTGACAAATATGTTTACATTAAAAACACTCCGGGTCATGAAGTCATTGTTTGTTTATATGTTGATGACATGTTGATAATGAGCAAAAGCATGTCAGATATAAGTGCTACAAAATGCATGTTGGCTAGCAAATTCGATATGAAAGACTTAGGAGTTGTTGATGTGATCTTAGAAATCAGAATTCACAAGACTTCACAAGGTCTAGTATTATCACAGTCTCACTACATTGAAAAGGTACTTGATAAGTTCAAGTATTTAGATTTCAAAATTTCCAAGACTCCAATTGACGTGAGTTATGCACTTCAAAAGAATGAAGGGGGAAGTGACTCAAAACTGGACTATGCAAGTGTATTGGGAAGTTTGATGTATATAATGAATTGTACGCGACTAGATATAGCATGTGCTATTAGCAAACTAAGTCGACTTACAAGTAATCCCAATCAAATACATTGGATGGCAATGAGACGAGTTTTGGGGTATCTAAAACATACCCAAAATTATGCTTTGCATTATAACAAATATTCCTCCGTGATCGAGCGACATAGTGATGCAAATCGGATCAGCGGATCATCTGAAGTTAAATCCACGAGTGGATATGTTATCACAATTGGGGGTGGAGCAGTGTCTTGGAAATCATCCAAACAAACGTGCATCGCGCATTCTATAATGGAATCTGAATTCATAGCTTTAGATAAGGCCGGTGAAGAAGCTAAATGGCTCCGGAATTTCTTGAAAGATATTCCATTTTGGCCCAAACCTTTGGCACCTATTTGTATACATTGTGATATTCAAGCGGCAATAGGGAGGGCAGAGAGCCTTATGTATAACAGAAAATCTCGTCATATACGACGGAGACATAATACCATTAGACAACTACTCTCTAGTGGTGTTATCACAATTGACTACGTAAAGTCAAGAGATAACGTGCCAGATCCACCTATAAAAGGCCTATCTAGAGAGACAGTTGAAAGATCATCAAAGGGAATGAGGTTAAGGCCTAGGACAAGTCATTATGGCGGTAACTCTACTTAGCAGACTGGAGATCCCAAGATCTAAGTTCAAAGAGATCAAACAAAGTCATGAATGACGGTTCAACATTGTCAAATAACTCAACCTCTTCTCGCGATGAAGATAATGTTCAGAAATCAAGGTAAAGCATTAAGGCTTTTTTGATGAGTCAATAAAGCTTAAAGCTCTTTAATGATTTGCTAAGTTTGGAAGCATATGAACAGATAGTGTGTCTTTAGGATTACACGTTTAGAAATCACCTATGTGAGTGTGAAGTGTAAGCCGCTTCAAGGAGAATGAAAGTAAAGGCCCATTCTCTAAGCACTCATGAAAGCAGGCGGTGTTCATGGCTTAAACGAACACAACCGTGAGAACCATAGATGGTTAAGGATTGATTGTGTGAATTATGTTGTCTAGGTATACAACAAAGCTCGATGGTTCAAAGATATCAAATCTACCGATTGACCTATATCCGATATAAGTTCACTACGGAAAGTTCAAAAGGAAACCTACTTATCTAGATGCAATTAATTCTTGCATGTAAAACACACACACGTCCGCGCATTCCTTTATTTTATAGCCATTACCCATTCATGTGGGGGATTGTTGGTATTTAAGCTTAGTGTAGCTTAATTTTAAGCTTGGTGTAGCTTAAAGAGAGTGAATGGAAAATGGTGGGAAAAGAAATGAAGGAAAGTGAAAATTTGAATTAGTGCACTTTGTCCCTCATTGGAAGAAGGAAAGAAAATCTATGTGTATATATAGAGAAGCTCTTCTTCTGGATCATAAAGAGTTGAGAAGAAGGCAAGCCTCGCACCGTCGTCGTCGTCGCTCGCTCGCTCGGCTCGACTTCGGCTTCGGCTTCGGATGGATTTGGTCAAAGATTGATTGATTAATCTTTTTGGACAAAGGTCCGGTCCGTTTTTTCCCGAATTATTTTAATCCGTTTTTAATTTTCTCGCAATCTTCACACCTGTTTTCAGCAGCTATAGCTGTTCTGAAAGGTTGCAAAACCTTTTCAAAAATTCTGAAAGGTTGCAAAACCTTTTCAGAAACAGTACGAAATTGGCTATAAATATGCCTTGAATCCCAGAATCTTTACTTACTAAGTTTTCTGATCTTCTTCTTCTTCTTCTGCATAAAAATATTTCAATGTGTTTTACGACCATCAAGTGGTTCGCCGATCACCGGAGTTTTTGGTACCAATACGCTGGTGAGTTAAATCGTTCTATCCTGGGAGGATATATTCCAAAACCTCGGGTACTTGAGGGAAATAATTTCCTTAAGGACACATTGTGTATTCAGTGGGCTCGGTTTATTCTTGTATTATTTTTTTTAAAGAGAAATTGAGGACGCCTGGACTAGCGCGCCCGCGCTCAGCATGCGCTAGTGGTCGTGCTAGTCAGGATTCTTACTGTCCCAGGTAAATCCCACTAGCGCGGCCGCTCCCGCGCTAGTGAGGTTTCTCACTGTTTCTGTATTTTTCAGAAAATTTATTATTTTATTTTATAACAATACAGATTACTAACCGCATATGCATAACTCACCAAACCCCACTTTGTATAATGTGATAAGCTTGCAATATCTAATTATCATTTATGACGAACAAATTAACATGAGAGTTAGATAATATGTGTTTAAATACATTCTTATAAACAGTGGGCTCCTGCTTAAAAACAAAGAACTTTTCTTTTCTAGATTTAAATGAAAGTTGTGATGAGATAAATTTCCAAATTTAAATGGAAGTTCCCTGGTCAATTTCCCCCCAATACTGTTGGCACTACTTAGATGCGCGTTGCATCGGTACCCATTATCAGTGACTGAAGATAAGTATCTTTGATGATTATTTGACTCAAACAATAAAAAAAAAAGAGAAAAAATGAAGTTTTTGAAAAAGATGAAAATGGTTAATGATGAAGTTATGTAGCTAACTTGCTAATACAACAAAGGAATACATCATACCCATGTTCTTAGATATCTTATTGTATTATTCACATATTATTGAATTTCACTAAAAAGGAATGAATGTCACATTTTCTATTAATGAACTTGCGTATTTCTAGTCGAATGGAGATATCATCAAAATATGTGAAAATGATATACAACTTTAGATCTGACTCCCAGAAATATCTAATATTATAGATCAGTCAAAAACAAAGTAAAAACAAACAGTTTGACAGAGTTTCTTAAAGAAATGCTCTAATTGATCTCTAAAAACATATCTTATATTAAGAGTCGAAAAAATAACAAAGAATAAAACAAAGGATGAAATGGGCTTTAGTAAATTGAAAATTATGTGGTAAGGCACAAGAATGATCAAAACCTTATTCATGTCCTATCATATAAAGTTATACGTGAGAAAATCAGAGGTAATGCCATCTGAACGTTACCCCATAAGCAAATTTTGAACCTTACCCATAAAGAAAGAAACTTTCAAGAGTTCAAGAATTTGTCAGAATTCCAAGTGGTTAATCAAATTCAATTGTATATATCGATTTACAAATATTCAACTTAAATAAATATATAAACAACTCCCACAAAAGACCAGCCCCATTATAAAAATCTTTTCTTAAAAAATCCAAAAGCCTATTCACTACAAGCACACTCGGTGATTTTCAATTTTTCTCAAGTTAAAGTATCTTCATTTGGTGAGCATTCTCAAGGAAAAATGAGGCCTTGATGAAGCAATATACTTCTATTCCATTGATCTTTTTATCGGTGATATATCATGAAAATTTGGAGGACTTCAACCTGGAGGCTTCTGCATCCTTTCCATATGAAATCATCAAGGAATAGTGCAACATACTCAATTTATAGAGAACAATAGAGACTCACAGTATGAATGTTATTTATTTCTATAATGCCTTTACTTTTTTCTACATTGTAACTGTGAAAGACAAAGAATCAAATAATAAAGACTGAATAATGAAAATAAATGTAATAAAAGTGATCATATGTGAAGATGAGAAACAAACAGTTAAGATTAATTAAGATAATTAAACTTACAAATTCAGCCTACAAAATTGAAATAGAAGTAATAATAATAATCTCTTTTTTTTTGGCTCAAGGATAAAATTGTCACTTAATGTTTAAAGAATATTTTAGTAAAATAACTTCATCTAAAAATCTTTATACTTATAATATAGTATGATATAAATATTAATTAATTATAAATAATTATTAATTATATTATTATAGATATAGATTATAGCTTATAGGTAGTGTTAAAGATAGTATTTCGATGACCAGAAATTAAAAGAAAAGAAGATATATAAAAACGCACGGTGAACAAGAAAGAAATTGTGGGACCGTGTGTAGTACGTGTCACACCAAAGCAACTGCTATCTCAGACTAAGAGTCCAACTAACTAATTAACGACCTCCCTTTCATTTCTTTGAGGAAAAGCAAAAGGGGGAGCATATTCAAATTTAATCTTTACCCCACCCTATTTTCCTTGTGTATTTGGAGACAAGGAGGCAAAGAGGTTCTCCTCCGTCCTCTTCCTCCTCCGTTTCTCTGTATGTTTGCATCTCAATCAACCAGAAGCTCTGGTATTTTCAATGTCCCTCTCTGCCTTATTTCATTTCTACGTTTCCTTGATTTATTTCTCTTTTCTCATGCGTCACGGACATGGGTCCTCTTTATTTTCTCTATTAATCTCCCTTCCATTTTCTTTTCTTTCCCAATTCCAATCTCATTTTATCAAAAGGCATTTATCTACTTGAAATATGTTTAGATGGATTGCCCAATTAATTATTTGGTGATTGCTGTCTTTTTTTTTTTTTTTTGTTGGTATAACCATATGATATTCGAAAGTACCAATCCAGATTCATGCCGCGTAGGGCCCCATTAAAGGCTCGGCTCCCTGCTAGGAGTTTCTCCATTCTTAGAGAAGAAAGATATCACGAGTACTATAAAAAGGAAACTTTTTACAGTTAGGGGTTCCTGTGACATGAGTAATGGGAGAATGGCAACTGCGCCCTGTAGTGGTAGAACCTCATGAACCGGGCATACTACCGACAAACCCGAGCTGATTGCTGGTTACCTTTGTCAATACCCAAACTCTTGAATTGGAAAAAGCCTTGTATTTTTACTTACAACTAATCGCCATAATCTTAGACATATCATTAAGATTTGTAACCAAAAGATGACTTTGGCAAAAGAAAGAAACAAGATATATACTAATCAATCCCATCCATTGTTTCCACGCGTACATTCAATCATCTAATTACATTCTTCATTCATTGCATTATAGACTTTTGTTAAATGTATGGCACAATTTTTCGGTAGTTTTTCCAGAAACACTTAGTTATTTGCAGCTTCCTCAAATGATTAGCTAGTATTTTTCATTCTTACTTGCAGATCTTCATGCTTCTTCCTTGTGTTGGATGCAGTGAAGATAATTAACTTCAAAAATGGCTTCGGTTAGCTTCAAATACTGGGATGATTGTGTGGATCCTCATGATCTAGAAGCCATGTGGGCCGATCCAGATGTTAGAGCCGAATGGCTTAATGCTGGTGAAACTAAGGGATCAAAAGTCCACCTCTCACGTGATCCTGATGGTCAGCCTTATCTAACTCAAACAGAAATGAAGGTTGAGCTGTTTAGACAGTCACTGTCATTCACACAGAATATGACTCTTCTTTTTGTGTATTCATGTCGAGTCAATGAATTTTGTACTCAATTTCCTTATTTTGCTGGACAAAAGATAACTAGAGGGAAATATTGCTATTCCACAAGTTTCTCATAACTTTTGTTTGCGGGATATATAACGTTAATACTATATCCTCTATGCATTAGTCTCTCCAACCAGTGATGTCTTAGAATCTCTTCTAGAAGTTATGTTTAGCTTATGCATTTGATAGAATAGTTTACCTGCAAAAGTTATTTTCTGAATTATTCCTTCTATTTTTCTTTACAGGCAGTAGCAGGTATTATAGTCCGAAGGCATTTCCTAGCGCAGATTGATTCGGTATGATGTCCAAGATCTTGAATGTCTACGACTACATGTTATAGAGAATTAAATGTTCAAAATATTGTTTGCTAAAACTTTCTGTTGTTTTGCATCACAAGGGGCACTGTATTGTTGATGAAGCTGTGGGGGGGNTTTCAGTGCATTCTCTATTTCCAAAGGGTCAGATAAATGAATAAATGCGGATGAGATTAATTGTCGAGACCCATTCTTTTTGTGCATGATAAATGGTAGACAGCAGTCAGCTAAACATAGCATCAAAGTCTCGTTTAATAGCGTCTTTCTACTAAAGACCTTTTTAATAATCAACAACCGGAACATTCAAAGTATTTTGTTTTCTCAATTTCATCTACAACTGTTAAAGCTTTTTACTTCATGTAAATTTTGATCTTGTGGGTGACCTTGTTCTCTTTAAATTAGAATGTTAATACTCCTCATCCACTTAGAGTTTTTGGTGTATGCTATGTTGCTATTTTATACCTTACACGCTTTACGCAAGCTTCATAAAGTCTAAGTGAGGACTACTTATACAAGTAATTGCCTTGTCTCCACCTAGAATATCTCTGTGTCTCAGCCTGCAACTATTGCTAGGTTGCTTAGTCAAAATTGAAGTCTTCTCATCTTAGAATATATATGGGGCAATTTGCATCTCTTTAAGGATGAATCAATTGATTTTAGCAATTATCAACACCTTCTCTGTAGTTCTCCAATGATGTGGCCTTCCCATATTTTCAGGATATGCTTTGCGCTATTGCTGAGCTTGAAAGTGACCGGCAGCTTCTTGCAACACGGTACAATAAAAAATCAAAAGAGATTACTATGGGAATTATGCGGATTTTGCCTAAAACTGCAGACTGGTTGGTGAGGTAGTCATTTTTTTTCCTTGTTGAGATTTTGGGGAATGCAGATTATCACCAAACCCTGCGGACTGTCTACTTCATTTTTTTGGTTGAAATAAGCTGAATTTACACTTTGTTACAGTGATTTGGGTTACCGAACATATGAGGTGGCAGCAGATTCGAAACTTCTTTACAAGCCTTTTGTAAATGTGTACCTTGGCGCTGCATATCTAAAGTGGTTATCAAATTATGGAGAAAAGTAAGTTGATATGGTCATTTCTTCTAGTAGTATCTTCTTTCTATTTCATGTATGTTACATATATCAGTTCGAAGGAATCCTAAAAATACTGTAACCAAGTACATAACTGTGGAACTTTACGAACAGGGAGAGAAGTGAAGAGTTCATGGTGAGAGCTTACAAGGCTGGTACTAAGAAGGCAACCCATAAGTCCACCTTACCATTTTGGAGAAGCTATCTCTCCGTCAAAGAAAGTCTACCATCGAGGTAGCTGTTTGCATGCCATGATTTCCTTGCAGTTTGATTTTATTTCTACATTTTCTGAGTTTAAATGACATCAAGGGCAGGAGAGTGCACTCCTGTAGTACCATATGGTTTAACATAGTGGGCATTATATTATGAAAGGGAGTTGTATGTAGAAGAACACTGCCTTAAGTATATACCTTTTCTGAAGACGTGTTTCGAAAAAAAAAAATAGAAAGAAGGAATTTTATTGTTTATTTAGCTCCTTTTGTTTTGTTACTTGTGGTTAAACTAAGAAAGATTGAATATGCTGTTTAATGAAAAGTTTCAGACTGAGCAAGTTTCTTGAGTTCAATCACATGTAGTATTGTCCACACTTCTCTATATATGATACAAACTTTAAGACTTGGATCTTCCTTTTCAAGAAGAAAATAGTATAGTTTCATGTGATACTCGGGTACCACTTTGAGCGTATTTTCTTCCAAACAGAAATCGAGGTCTACTAGAGGCCATAATCCTCCCTATTAGAACAACATCAGGCCTTACTAGACCAGTGCAGGCACAGTTTGAGACAGTGGGCTGATCGAAACTTACATTACCCATCAAAGCAATATGGGTTAACTTGGGAAGGTTATTATCAAGTATCAAGTCTTGTTTATAATTTCAAATGGAGGTCCTGGCATATTACGGCATCATCGATGAGTCCTACAATGCGACTAGATCTTCAATTCAGATACAGAGTCTGTATAAGTCAATTATGGTGGAGTTGGAGTCAAATGGAAGTGAGGCTTAAAATTACTGCAATCTCTCATCTGACCAGTCTGCTTGTCATGTCTAGCTTGTGATAAACTGGTATTTGGGGAGGGCGCTAGTTGAAAATTTGGAGTTAAAATAGCAAGGATGTCTTTGGGAGCATATCTTCAATCTCAAGCCTCCATCCTAGAGTTTTATTGCCTGTCAACTCCTTGACGAGGATGCAATCTTTGAAAAGGGGGCAGCCTGTGACACCATTTCCAGTCTCACATTATGGTGTATAACTAAATCTTCTATTTTCCAACTTATGAACCTTCCCTCAGTTCTCGTGATTGATCACAATTCAGTAAGAACAAAGGGTGATTACCATTTTTACCATAGTAATCAGCAGGGGATATTATCCTCATGGACAAAAGGGTCATCTGAACACTAGTGACAAAGTGAAGAAATACTCTTGTTATGCACCTGAGATTCATGAGAAGGTTAAATAATACTGTAGGTATATGATTGTGTTAGTATGCAAGAAGATTATCTTGACAATTTACACTGACTGAGTAGATGCTTCTTGATTTATACATACTACCATTTGCTAATATGTATTAAGTAAATGACTGATATACTTGTTCCTAATAATTGCTACTCTATCTGTGACTTTTGTAGGAAAATCTTTGAAGTCAATCCATTACCCCCTTCAGCATCCGCTGGTGGAGGTCCGGAAAGGAAAGGTACTGTGAGCATAACTAATAAAGCATAGATATTTAGTTCAACTCCTCTCTCTCTCTCTCTCTCTCTTAGGCTTCTTCGTGCAAAATGCATATAACAATTTGTGTGAGAATCTGTCGTAGGATCACTTAAATGTGGTGGGAAGGGGGCGAGGCTTTATTACATTCCTATATCAGTTCATTCAGTGCCTTAAAACTTGAAGTGAAAAATTAGTATCAAGTATAGTGACTTAAAGAGAAGAAAGGTAGCATGTTTGTCATGCGGCACTTCTTATGCTCGGATATCTATGTTTTGTGAAGGAACATTGATCATTGAAATTAAGATAGCTGGTATCCACAGTTGGACATGGGATTGTACCTTGGAAAGAAATGGAATTGCAGTGGTATGAAATGTATGTTTACTACAGTTAAAAAGATGTCTTGAATTTTCTATTAAAGTTCTGTGAGTTGTTTTGCAAGTTGCAGTAAGTGGTTTGCAATGTGTTCGCTACTTGGAGTAAGATGATCTGAAACTTGATTACAATTTGGAGTAATCTGGGTTGCAGTGTGATTGCAATCTCGGAAATGAGTGTGTTTACAACTTGCTATGATTTTCAATCTACCACACCAAATTGATCGTGGCAATTTGGTGTTGGTCAAGGAATCCTAATAAAGTCCTTCCTATAATAGGCATATCTTGCTCATTTTTAGCCACAAATCGGAATGGAACAAAATGCAGATGAGAGTTGGATAGAACTGTCTCGCAGTATGCGGAGTTGAAAGCGTTTAAAAGTAGATTGAGAGAATTGTGAAAAAAATGCTACAATAGTGTTAGTATAAACTTTTTCGAAATTCTTTTTAGAGTGGAACTTTTAGGCTATTCTCTTGAGTTTATTTTATGGATGAACTAGAGTGAGATACTCTATAAACAAACTTCAATTATGGTGAAATTTCTCCTCCTTTCCCTTTGACGTGGGTATAACTAGTCGAACCATGTAACTCCCTGTGTTTCTACGTCTCTTACCGTATTATCACATTTTGGCTATCATGTTCCAATCAAAAGTATTAGTCGATCCTCCACAGTGTAACAAATTGGTCCCAAAGTCTGAGGCATTTCGTTCATATAGAGGTATGGTTCACAGTTATTATGTGAATTCTCTTGTATACTCTAGCATCTGTGTCGTTCCGATGGATGCAAGGCAAGTTTTCTTATATCCCTAACCACTTGCGAGGTTGCTATGAGTTCTCCCATATACCTAGTCATTTGTGGTGTTATGTGACGGAAGGTGAGATCTTAAACTTGATTATTGTTGGAATTGCTTAGTTAATGTTATTCAAGGCGGAGCACTCCATTGTGTTAGAAAATTCAAGTCAAGGTGGAGATTTGTTAGAAAAGATTATGTAGTTTTTCTATTTACATTTGTTAAATTGTTTGGTTGCAAGTTCGAGAAAGTTGGTTTATAATTTGTTTAGAACTTGGAGTGAGATGATTTGCAACTCGATTACAACTTGAAGTTAGTTTTTAACTTGATTGCAATGTAGTAGTGAGCTAGTTTGCAACGACAGTCGGTCACACCGAATTGATCAAGTTGACAATTTGAGATTTGTGAAAGAATCATGAGAGAATCACCCGACAAAAAGCAACCTTTTTTCTCATTGTTAGCCATGGGATTGGAAATGTAAGAAATGTAAAGAGAGATAAAGAGAGTTCTCTCATAATATGAGGTGTTGAGAGAGTATTTAAGTAGACTGAGGGAATCATGAGAAATATTAAAGAAGTTCTAGGATAAACTTGTATGAAATTCATTGTAGAGCTAATTTGTGAGATATTCTCGAGTTTATTTTCAGTAAATTAAAGTGGCATCTTTAATCTCCATTTATACTTTGGTTATAGTGAAAACTCCTGTATAAATCTTGGTTAAAGTGAAATTCATCCTCTCGACTGTGGGATGTACGTGTAATGACCGGACCACATAACTCTTTGTGTCTCAAGTTTTCTAACAGTTACTATCATGTTTTGTCTGTCCAGATTCAATCAAAGGCTCAATATTTTTCCATCAGGTAACACAATCTCTTATATGTCTTTTCATTTGGTGCAGGTCCAGTCAATACTACTTGGGACTCTAGAACTTCTGCAGAAGACATGGAAGAAATGTGGAATCATCCCAGTGTGAGCAAGGAGTGGAGCAAGTCAGGGGAGAAAAGAGGCCATGTGCGGTTTTCTCATGATATTGAAAAGAGACCATATCTTTCCCGGGTAGAACTGAGGGTAAGAATGCATGGTTAGTATGTATAGAACTGTAGAGCCTATTAATAGATGTTGGATGCTTCTTGTCCTGGAAACTATGCCATTTGACCTTGCTGATCTCCAATTGTTAAATTTAGTTGTTTTTTTCAGCAAAAACTGCTTGAACCAATTAGACTTGACATACTGTAAGATCATTTCTAGTTATTTCATGATAAAACTGGAAAGATGGAGAGGTATTTCATAGTCCACTATAGATGCTGCATGTAGGAATTTTTCTTCTAATTTTGAGTATTTTTCATTTTAGAAACTTTTTATGCCTGTTACATCTGTCGAAGATAAACGTACTATTACTTTTGACAGAACCAGGTTTCCCAACCTACGTCATTACTAGAGTTGTTTGATCAATTTTCTGCAAGTTCTAAATTTCTATGATCTGAATTTCTGCAATTACCATCTTGCTGCAGGCAGTTGCGGAAGTAATTGTTTCAAAACACTTCAGCACAAGAGGGCTGAAACCTGTAAGTATCTTGTCCTTGGGGTCCACCTCTTTTAAGCTAGAAGCTACTGAAGTGATTAAAGTTAACAAATAGGACTGTATTGTTTATCGTAAAAGCTCTGTGTGGATAGCCAGAGAACGGAGTGATATCTACGAATGTCAAGAGAGTGGTTCAGCTCACATTTGAAAAATAAAACAAGAAATATTTGGATGTTATCATCTTTAAGATACTAAAGAGATTCTTGTTGATACAGAAAAGAGGGATACAGGATTCTATAATGAATGGGCAAGATGAAACAAAAGAAAGATGATTTTATTGAATGACCATGAACTCAATATTTACACAAGCCTATAACAGAGTTACTGAGATAGTACTCCTTCTATAGTGGAACCAACCAGAAATCAAGGAACTAAACAACAAACTCCTATAATATTGGAAACAAGATAAATTTAAAATATAAGCTACAGTAAATTACAATTAACAACAGTAAATACTATTATGTGCTAATACACCCCCCTCAAGTTAGATGGTGTGCAACAACACCTAGCTTGGACAGATGACGATGGAAGGACTCTTTTGGAAGTGGCTTGGTGAGAGCATCAGCCAACTGGTCGGAACTGGTAATGTGCTTGAAAACAAGACGCTTATCATGAACCTGTTGGCGAACATAGTGGAAATCAACAGCTATATGCTTCATGCGGCTGTGAAGAATATTGTTCACACATAAATAGGTGACACCAAGGTTGTCACAAAAGATGGTTGGAGGTGTGGAGATATTCACATGAAGTTCTCTGAGAAGATTTTTGACCCAAGTGATCTCTCATCAACAGCACTAGCAAAAACCCGATACTCTGCTTCAGTGGATGAGCGAGCAATAGTGCTTTGTTTTTTTGAGGACCAACTAACTGGAGTAAGGCCAAGAAATATAATATAACCAGTGGTGGAACTTCGATCAATAAGGTTGCCGGCCCAGCCAGCATAAAAAAAAACAGAGAGATTAAGACTTATGGTTGGAGATATTTGAAGGCCATATAGTTAGCAGTTCTTTTGAGATAACGAATGAGTCGCTTGACAGCCTTCCAATGAGTTTCAGATGGAGCATGCATGAATTGAGACAATTTTTTCACGAAGTAAGAAACATCAGGCCTGGTAAAAGACAAGTATTGCAACTTGCCAATTACTTTCCTTATATTCTGTAGCGTCATGAGATGGAGTACCATCATTTAGCAACAGACTTTGAGAAGAACTCATGGGCGTAGAAACACCTTTGCAGTCCTGCATCAGAAGGTCATGGAGAAGATCTGAAACATACTTTGCTTGTGAGAGAAATAGGCCTTTGGCATTTCGATGAACCTCAACTCCAAGAAAGTAGGATAAAGGGCCAAGACCTTTAAGTGAAAAACGGGAGGCCAATGAAGAGATAACCTGATGAACCATTTCCTGTAAGGATGATGTCGTCTACGTAGACCAAAATATACACAACACTATTAGAGTCACGTCGAACAAAGAGAGACGGGTCCGAGTGAGACTTAACAAACCCCATATAGAAAAGATAGGATGTCAGTTCATTGTACCAAGCGCGAGGGGCTTGCTTGAGACCATAATTGGCTTTACGCAAACGACAAACATGCGAGGGACAAGCTGCATTCCCAAATCCAAGTGGTTGGTTCATGAAAACCTCTTCTTCAAGTGTGCCTTGTAAAAAAGCATTGTTGACGTCTAACTGATGTAAGACCAATTTCGCTGAACTGCAAGTGAAAGAACAACACGAATAGTTGTGGGTTTGACAACCGGAATGAACGTGCAGTGATAGTCAAGACCCGGTCGCTGAGTAAACCCCTTAGCAACCAGACAAGCTTTGTACTTGTCAATTGAACCATCTGCCTTCTTTTCGATCCTGTAAATCCATTTACAATTAACAACATTCTTATTAGAATCTCGAGGAACCAACTCCCAGGTTTGATTCTGAATTAACGCATCAAATTTTGCTTTCATAGTTGACCTCCACTCTAGGTGCTTTTGAGCCTGCTTGAAGGTATGGGGGGTAACATCGGCAGGAAGCTGGACAAGATAATTGAATGGTTTCTTGGGACAGAAAATATTGTTCAGTGATCGTGTCGTTGGACGGGTTGAAGGAGGAGGTGGAGGTGGAGGCGGAGGTGGAGGAGGAGAAGTACGTGGAGGTGGTGAATGAGGGGGCAAGTTTGTTGGTTGTGCAGGAGAAGTTGTACAAGCAGGTGGCAGGTTTTGGGTTTTGTTTCTACGTTGGTAGGTGATAATATGGAGAGTTGGATTATTTGCAGGGATAAGGGACTGAGGTTGCTGCAAAGAAGCAGGGAAAGGAGAAGGCAGAGAAAGTGAATTACCTGAACCCGTGGAATGCACATGATTCTGGCCAGAGGAGACGGACTCACTAGTTTGGCCACTGGTACAATTATCTCGAACTAGTAGAGGAGAAGGAAGTGGAGAAATATCAGGAGTTTGAATTGGAGAATGAGTAGGAGTGTTATCAGAAACCTCCCACATTGGGGTAAAAGACTTATCTTTTAACTACGAGAATATTGTTTGAAAGGGAAAAATATTTTCAAATTTTTTTACATCTCTTGAGATATAAAGTTTAGATTTAGTGGGATCAAAACATTGGTGTGCATAATGAACCTGAGAAAAACCTAAATAGACACATGGAGTTGACCGAGGCTCAAGTTTATGTTTAGTGTAAGGTTTAAGCCATGGATAACATAGACAATCAAAGGTTCTAAGTGAATCATAACTGGGTGTGACACCAAATAATTTTTCAAATGGTGATTTATTGTTTAAAAGTTGTGTGGGGAGTCGATTAATTAGATAGACAGCGTGTTGACAAGCAAACGACCAAAAATTTGAAGGTAAGGATGTCTCATGTAAAAGTGTTTTGGCAGTTTCAACAATGTGCCGATGACAACGCTCAGCTATGGCCACTCATTGTGGTGTATAAGGAGGTGATACAAGGTGTTCGATTCCGTTTGAATGGATATATGTATCAATACTTTTGTATTCACCTCCTCCATCAGTATAAAGAGAGACAATTTTCTTTTTGAAAAAGTTTTCCATTAAGGGATGAAACTTAGAAAAAATGTCCAACACTTCATGTTTATTTTTAAGAGTGTACAACCAAATATATTTGTTGTACTGGTCAATATAAACACAGTAATATCGTTTTTTATCAATGGAAAAGACGGGTGATGGACCCCATAAGTCACTAAAAAGAATCTACTAATTAGAGACAAACAATTGAATGGAAAACGTTGAACTTTATTTGAACAACAAGAATTACATAAAGTAAACTTGTCTGTTGATGAAACTGGTAGAGAAAATCTATTCAAAACAAAGTTCAAGATTCTTGAGTGGGGATGGCCAAGGCGACGATGCCAGATTTGACGAGGAATCTTTGTAGAGGCAACTTGAACAGTAGGCTTATTTACAGTGAAGTTGGGCCATTCATAGAGTCTGTTCCTATTCTGACCGGATACCAGCGGAGTCCGCGTTTTCAAGTCCTTCACAGAGAAAAAGAAAAGGGAAAAATTCAATTGAGGTCAAATTATCTTGACAAAATTTTGACACAGAAACAATGTTTTGTTTGATAGCAGGTGCACACAAAGTATCAGTTAGTTTGAAAGCACTATTTGATGCAACTAATTCAGTAGAACCAAGGTGAGTAATTGGGATTTTTTTACCATCCTCTCTGTGGTGACATAATGAGTAGCACCGGAGTCAACAATCCATTGGTTGGGTGCAGCTTGCATACCTGAAAGAAAATTTGTCTTTGCCTCTAAATGATTATGAGACTGTGACCTGCAAATATTTGCAGTGTGACCTTGTCTATTGCATAACTGACAGCGAACAGAGTTATTGATGTAATGTCCTTGAGAAGGCGCATTAGTACGATTGTTGTAACGCCATTGTGAGTTGTTGATGGGTCGACGAGCACTGCGATTATTGGAATTGGTGGATCTGTTGTGAGTTACCATAGCAGCAGTAATTGGTGTTGTTTCCTTTTTCAATTCTTCATGTTTGAGAAAGAGCTCATGATCAATCAGTTTGGAATATAACTCCTCATAAGAGATGATGGAATCTCTTGCACGGATTGTAGCGGAAATCTCATGAAAATCTGGCCCTAGGCCACTCAGAATTTTCACAATCAACTCATCATTGGAGATTGAAGCACTGGCAGTGGCAAGCTCGTTACAGAGAGAGCACACTTCATGGAGATATTCGGCGACTGGGCGAGAGTCCTTGGATAGTCGTGCAAGCTGATCGCGAAGGCTAAAGACTTGCGTTTGGGACTTGTTGGCATAATCCATATGGAGCGAGTCCCAGGCAAGTTTAGCTGTGGAGGCAGCAGCCATAGTTGCGGCTATTGTTGGATCGACAGAAGCCATTATGGCATTCTGGATCAACTGATCTTGACGGAACCAAATGCTGTAGTTTGGATTCTTCACTTGCCTATCATTTTGTGTGATAGTTGTTGAAGGAGTGGGAGAAGAACCGTCAAGATGACCGAACAGATTGTGCCCGCGCATGAGCATGGAAATCTGGGTTTTCCATGTCGCAAAGTTATGGCTGCCAACAAGCTT
Source organism: Nicotiana paniculata (assembly GCA_005239505.1). Taxonomy (NCBI): domain Eukaryota; kingdom Viridiplantae; phylum Streptophyta; class Magnoliopsida; order Solanales; family Solanaceae; genus Nicotiana; species Nicotiana paniculata. The sequence continues at coordinate 24,892 of ML337516.1, forward strand.
GATCAGCAGCTGCGACACATGATGGAACTGAATAATAACACTAGAGTTGCTGCTAGTGGAGTCAGCATTTGTTACATTGAGGGCCATTTTAAGTGCGTGTCTGTGGTGGTAGTTAGAGGATCGAAAAAGAAGCTCGTGAGAGTCAAGGAGACTGCTCTGATACCATATAATGAATGGGCAAGATGAAACAAAAGAAAGATGATTTTATTGAATGACCATGAACTCAATATATACACAAGCCTATAACAGAGTTACTGATATAGTACTACTCCTATAGTGGAACAAACCAGAAATCAAGGAACTAAACAACAAACTCCTGTAACAATGGAAACAAGTTAAATTTAAAATATAAGCTACAGTAAATTACAACTAACAACAGTAAATACTATTATGTGCTAATAGATTCAAACACATGACCCATCTGTAAATTTTACAGCACACATGGCAAGTTTAGTATCTCGTATTGGTTAGTTAACAATCTAAAAGGGATTTCTAGAAGAATGCTTGTGTCGTTTTCTTCTTTTTTCCCTCTTTCACCACTTGGTAGAAATAGGAAACATAATGGGGATATTTCCTTTTCATTGCAGACTGTCTTGTGTGCTATCGCTGAGATAGTTACCATGCGTTTTGTTGAAGGAATTGGACAACGTACTGGATTAATGGGAATTGACTATCCCACAGCACGATGGCTTTACAAGTATGTGACATAAACCTTCTTGTATCATTTTGGTCTGGTTTGATCTGGTCTAGTCTACTTTTGACTTTCCATTCCTTTATTCTTTAGCAAATTGGTAACCTGTGCTCACTTTGGTAAAGTTTCTCTAATAGGAGTAGTACGCTAAATAAAAGTTGTCTATAGAATTGCTTAATTAATTTGACAGTTGAAGTAAGAAAAGCAACGGTACAGAAGGTCAATGATGTATGCTAAGTAAGTAGTATGCGCGTACCAAAATTGCTGATTAAAGTGAAATCTAGGGACTTGGGCTACAAGGCTTACCGAGTGGAGTCAGTTGAGGATCTTACAAAGCCATTTGTTTCCATGTACTTTGGCGCGAGCTATTTGGCTTGGTTATCAGAGTACGAGGGAAGGTAAGTCTTGTTTTGTTGGTACTGATTACGGTCCATGGGACGTGAAAGATTATATGATTGATTTGTGTGGCAAATGCTAGAGAAAGGAGTCTCCAGTTTGTTGTCCAGGCTTATCTTGGTGGACCACAGAACGTGAACTTGCAGGAGACGGGTCCAATGTGGCTCAAATTTGAGGAAGCACTAAGCCGTTATGAAGAGTTAAAAAGGTAGGCATTTCTGATTCGAGATTGACCGATCAAATGTCCCTGAATTCTGATGAAGAAGCTTTTACTTTCAGGGAAGCAGGTAGTTGCAATATTATGTGAAGTCAACTTTTAAGGGCAACGTTGCTTAACAATAGAGAGAGGAAATAAGTATTTGCAGCAGTGCAATGTACATCCTTCATTGTTGTAATATTGTTATGTAAATTTACCTTGTATGTATTGGGGTCATATTACACCACAGTAAAATACTTTCATTTACGCAAAATATGCTGAGACAAATCGTACAAATGTAAACATATGTGTATATTGAAGAATGGATATGAACCGTGAATTACTCCCAATGCCATTTAAAGAAAGAGGAAGGGGAACTGGGAAGGGTCTACCGCCCAGCAAAAGGTGGATCTAACAATATAAAATCAATCCAAGTGGGGATCGGGAATGGAGCTAATTAATGATTGATGAGTACTACTCCATATAATTGATGATTTGAGGAGGGAAGCAGCAAAAGAGATTCTCCCCCCCCTCTTCCACTATATCTCATGTCTTTGCACCCAACACAAGATAGACACTCTCTTCAAACTTAAGTCAGGTGCATATAATACCATATATTAAAAAATAACTATACCTTTGGTTTCAAACAAGTTGGATTTAGCGGTATGAATCCACATTTAAATTCCTATCCTGCCAACATTATTATACAATTTAAAATACAAAATGATAAGTACAATAAGTTCTCTATTCTCTATATTTTCTATGACATAAGAATCTCTTATAGGTCTAAAAGAAAAGCAAACATAGTAACATGATTAAAATATATACCACCATCCAATAAATATATAAACAAGTAGAGCAGCCTGCTCCCTTGGTCCTATATATTTTTGATTAACATTATAGTTTCAATTGAAAAGGAATATATTTGAATAATAATAATAATAATAATATGACTACACGAAATGAATTAGGAGGTATTACAAAAGAGAACTTCCAGATAGTCCTTTTTTTTTTCTTTTTTTTTTAATTTTTTTTATAACTTAAACTTCAAAATTCATATCCTAGGCCCAGGGAGAGAAAACAAAAAAAGGAAAAAAGGATAGAGAAGTAGAGCAACAAAAGAGAAAAAGAAGCTTAGGGGTTTGAGGACAAAATTTGGAGTAGAGACGGTTGAGACAAAGCCGTCATTCTAGTATTTTTTTTCTTTTTGTGTTGTGTGAAAATCCGAAGAAATGCAAGCAACATATTGGATAGAGAGGGAGTGAAAGGGGAATACTAATGTAGTCAGTAGGTAGCAAATTCAAATGTCAAAATGGCGGTTTTATGTGCTGCAAGCTTGTCAAACTCTTATTTTCAGGTAACCCATCTTATCTCTTTTGGTTCCTTTTTCTAAAAGGATCCTTTCCTTTGTCCTGGCTTCTCAGCAACTCATTCTTCTTTTTTCCTTTCCCCGTACGGTGTTCTTTCAACACTTTGTTGTTGTTAGACTTTAGAAGAGTAATTGAATAATGTGAGTTTTCTGTTCACCTCAAAGTTTGAGTTGGAATTGTAGATCTCTGCTTGCCACTGATTTTATTTGACCCTGAAGCTAACAACTGATAGAACAAACAAAGTCTTCCTTGCTGTACTAAACTGTGATACTTAGTAATAGGAAAGCTCGGCTTAGAGAATAGGTAGAAATGAACAAATCGTAAATACTAACAATATAATGACAAAACTTCAAGACAAAGGCTTGGTCCCCAATGCCTTGATTTTGAGGGGCAGAGATCACTTTATGCAATGTATTTCGTACCAATGTTAAAACAAAGACAGAGGATAGATGATCTGGTATTTTGTGCAAGAAACTTCTTTTAGGACTTTTGTCTTCTTCAGAGCTTCTAAGTTATTGTTTCACTGCAATGTGAATTTGAATTAAAGGGCATGTGCTATGTGCACGAATTGAATGACATAGCCTTGGATTATTTCAGCAAGTATATTAGCAAAACTGAAGCTCAAGCAAAAGAGGGAATATCTGTATGAATTGTTGTTACATATGACCAAAGAAGCCTGTGAAAGGAAAGTCCACTTCTTCAGTTTCTAGTTTGTTAATAATTTGTTTGATATCTTTTACATTTCTTGCACTGTTATTAACTCCACATCTACTCATATAATTTTTTTCCTTTTTTTTCAGCTATTAATGGTTTAAGAAGTGTACTTGGATTGGATGGACCGTTTGTGGCTTGAAAGAGAATTTGCCTTTTATGAATTAATTGAGACCCTAATTTTGCTAGAGCAAATTCAAGTCAGTAGCTAGTAATGTACCTCTGATTGTTAATTGCTTCCAGTGCATATGTATTGGTGAACTCTGGATAGACTTGTTCTAAGCAAAGTGTTTATTCTACTGCATTTAGGTTCATGCTGCTCCTTTATAGACATAACTAAGTATACTGGCATCCATAGCTGTTACCATTGAGGTTGAATTTATAGGGGTTGTGGTCTAATGGACCAATCGAACAATGGGAATTGTATTCAGTTCGCTTCTGCTGAATATCCAAATGCAGAATTTCAACCTGAACCTCCGGTTTTTACATCGGACCCTCCTGATCATCCACATCATAATTTAAAGGCTCCAAAAGATAATTGTTCAGAGGCTAAGCCCGTGCTTAATTTCTCTTTACAAACAGGAGAAGAGTTTGTACTTGAGTTCATGCGTGATCGTGTTAATCCCGGGAAAAATTATGTTCCCAGTACTTCTAGCGACCCTAGTTTTCCACAAGGTTACTTGGAGCCAAAAGGCATCTTAGGCATCTCTCATACTGGATCTGAAAGTGGTTCCTACACTTCCATGCTAGTGACAGTTGAAAAAGGTCCAAAAGGGTTTGAGAAACAGAAGTCTTCCCTACATGAAGACAAAAATTACAATGGGTCAGTGCAATCAGTGCAACAAACGTCATCAGATTACTGTAGTTTCCGTACTCTTATGTATACCTCATCTGGAGCATGTGATGATTCAGTGGCAAAGCTTAAGGCGATGTATAGCTTTGGCGGTAAGGTATTACCTCGGCCTAGTGATGGGAAGCTCAGGTATGTTGGTGGTGAAACACGGGTTATCCGCATCAGGAAGGACATTACATGGAATGAATTGTGGAAGAAAGCTGTTGTAATATATGATCTAACTCATGTAATTAAATATCAACTACCTGGGGAGGATCTTGATGCTTTAGTTACTGTGTCCTGTGACGAGGATTTGCAGAATATGTTGGAGGAATGTGATGTCCTAGAAGATGGAGCTACTTCAAAAAAGCTTAGGATTTTCTTGTTTTCCATCGCTGACTTGGATGATGCTCATTTGAGTTTAACAAATTCAGATGCGGATTCTGAGTTTCAGTATGTAGTAGCCATCAATGGCTTGGAAACTGGATCAAGAAGTAGCTCAACTCTGCATTTTCTAGGTTCTTCTGCAAATAACTTAGCTGAGTTGGATGGAAATAACATGGAAGAGGACTCGGGTAGATCTGTTACGGGCTTTGTTGGTGCGAGCAACTTACCTTCAGCTGGTTTTGATGACTCATCGTTGATTGCTAAATCTGCTCAGCCTAATGTACCAAGTCGCCCCAGTGCTTATGACATTGATTTACGCTTTCATCATGGCCAGATGGAAAATTGTGATGACAGTAAGCAGCAGCAATTCCAATTTGGTTATAGTCCTAATTCTCAATTCTCACCTACTCAAAGTGCTACTCATTGGTCCTCCAAGGGTGTAGTGGACCACCAAAATGATATTGAAGGTCAAGGCTCCAAAACACAAGTGAAACAATATGGACCCGATATGTACAGTAAGGCTTTTGTTCCTGAGTCTGTCACTTTAGTGGTTGATTCAACGGATTTAAGCTTCTCTGATCCTGCTCCACCACCTCAGAGCACTTTCTGTTCTGTGCAAATCCCAAGAGGGAAGATAGAGTTCTTTAACAGGTTATCAAAGTCGGACGATTCACACAATTCACAGTTTCTTGCAACTCATTCCCATACAGATATTGCACAGCCAGAAATCTTTAAAGAATCCATTGAGAAAATGCAAAATAGAAACATGAATGAGCAGCTTGTTTCTACCGAAAAGCCATTGAGCTATGGTCCTCAAACTGCAGCACATGATCTTGGAGCGCCTGCGAATTTGAAGCAGGTTATTCCAAATGCTGCAAATATGAAAAACGCGGTGCATGTGGATCAGGTTCCCCTAGATAATCAACAAACAGTATGTGCCGACAATAAGTATACAAACTATTTAGTCGAGCGGATGGAGGATGGTGGATCAAGGCCAAGTCCACTGACCTATGTAGATGCTGAAAACCACCACGAAGATGTGGGTGGCATTCATCTTGAAATTCATCAGGGTATTAAGGCTGGCAACGAGTTCACATATACTAATTCTCAAGAGCAATCTCAATCTTCAGATTGGACGGGAAAATACAAAGAGTTTGCTTTTCAAGGGGAACCATCTGTTGTGTTACCCAGATCTGAGCAAGGAGATATCTTGATTGATATTAATGACCGGTTCCCTAGTGATATCCTATCTGATATATTTGCAAAAGCTATACTTTCTAATAGTTCATCCGATATTTCTCCAGTTCAGCAGGATGGAGCTGGTATGAGTTTAAACATGCAAAATGAGGAACCAAAGCACTGGTCATTTTTTAAACAATTGGTAGGTGATGAATTTGTTAGGAAAAATATTTCGCTAATTGACCAAGATCACATTGCATTCGCACCGGGTCTCCAAAAGTTCAATGAAGAGCCTCCTCCAGCTAATGAATGTATGCCCTCAACAATCAACTTGGATCCACAAAGAAATGGTGCTGAGGATGGTCCCAAAGAGCTGCCTCATGCACTTGGGGATGTTGATAGTCAACTTCAATTAGGGTTTGGTGCAACCCAAACAGAAGTTAGCGAGGACCTGCATGATGATGATATGATGGATAAATCTAGGGCTTTAGACATTGATTCTGAGGTGCGTTTTTCTGCCAATATATGATCTAATAGAGCTTCTCGTCTTAGTGTCTATTTTTTTCCTAAGAAATCTTTGATCCCTTGTGCTCATAGGATGGGTTTAAAAACGTTGGACTGCCTCTAAGTCGTACACTTGTGGATATTGACATCAACTCCCTGCAGGTAATCTTTCAAATTTTGCATTCTTGAATCTAATGATGAGTGAGGCACATAAGGAATTCGTAAATTATGCTTGCAACCTGTGGATTTTTATTGTGATGAAAACTACTAACAGTTATAAGTTTGGAGCTAGTTTCTTGTGCACCAGTCTGTTGTAATTGAACTGTTCGTAAATTATGGCTTTAGGGGAGGAAATAGATATGTTCCTGGAGTAAGAAGGCTGGGAAATGGAAGATGTTAGGGTGCTCGTGAAGGGAGGGAGGGGGGGAGGGGACTTACCTTTCTATTCATTTGCATGCTATTACATGCACGAACATGCACTTTAGGAAGGAAATGGATATTGTCCTTGAAGTTAAAAGGCTGAGAAAAGGAAAAGTGTTTATGTAATCCTGAACCTGAAGGGAGTAAAGGCAGGGGACACAGTGGACTTTCACCTGTGGGGAGACTGGAGAGAGAAGTGATATGTCTAACTATGGATATTTTGTACATTTGCTAGGAGGAAAGTTTGGGTAGACAGCAGCTGGAAGCTTTTGATGTTTATAGAAGGGAGTTTTCAAATACATTGATTTTTCTTTCCTTTCCTATTGCCAGATACTGAATGGGCACCATGTCTTGGAAATATCCTACCATTGTCTTACTAATGCTCTTATTTCCTGCTGTATCAAACATACTGCTATAAACTGGGCAGAAGAGTGGGTGTACGATCTGCTATATTAAACAGCCTGCTGTCAAATTCATTTCCATAAATTCTTTGCTTAAAAATCCTAAGCTTCTCCTAGGCTTCTTGTGTATTATAGAGGGGGGCGGGGTGGGAGGTGGACAAAGGAGTTCTCAATAGTTCTCATTTTCACATTGCTTTCTTGCAGATCATTAAGAATGAAGACCTCGAGGAACTAAAAGAACTTGGTTCAGGCACATTTGGCACAGTGTATCATGGAAAATGGAGAGGAACGGATGTTGCCATTAAGCGGATAAAGAAAAGTTGCTTCACTGGGCAATCATCAGAACTAGAGAGATTGGTAACCTTTCTTAACCCTACGGACCCAAGTGGTTTTCCCCCTCTTTCTCTTCATAGCTTTGCCTAGTGCCTAAAGTATGTGTGTTAAAGCTCTATCAGATCAGCTACTCATAGTCTTTCCACCTTCCAGGCCATAGAGTTCTGGAGAGAAGCTGAGATTTTGTCAAAGCTTCACCACCCAAACGTTGTGGCATTTTATGGTGCAGTGAAAGATGGACCTGGGGGTACATTAGCTACCGTGGCGGAGTACATGGCTGATGGTTCGCTAAGGCATGTTCTGATCCGCAAAGATAGGTAGAACCCCACTTATTAGCTCTCAGAATTTTGCACGCATTCCAAACAAAATATCTGGATCGTTAGTTTCTCCGAGAACATAATATTCACCTTTTACAGACATCTTGATCGCCGTAAACGACTCATAATAGCAATGGATGCGGCATTTGGAATGGAGTACTTGCACTCTAAGAATATTGTGCATTTTGATCTGAAATGTGACAATTTGCTGGTGAATTTGAAAGATCCATCGCGACCAATTTGCAAGGTCTAATCATGATATTATTGTTGTTTAATTAGATGATCTTAAATTTATTATTTGGTTTTCTGATGATATTGCATATAACTTGAGTTACCCATTAAAAAAAAGGAATATGAATTAAGGTTCCTAGTAAGCTATCTGCCAGCAAATGTGAAATTAGTATTTGATATTTTTGTGATGGACCTGCTAGGTAGGTGATTTTGGTTTGTCAAAGATAAAGCGAAACACCTTGGTTTCTGGTGGTGTGAGAGGAACACTACCATGGATGGCTCCAGAGTTGCTAAATGGTAGCAGCAGCAAAGTTTCTGAAAAAGTAAGATGCCAACCTCATCTCTCTCTCTTTATCTCACTTTAGGAAACAGAGAATTTCAAGTCTGTGCAGTGCTAATGCACTTCTTGATCCCTTTAAAAACAAATGACCCCTCGCCCTTGCAGGTAAAACCGTGAAGGAGTAGTCAAAAGTGTTGTCAAAACGGAAATAGTTCCTCTCCTCTCCCTGTGCATGTCATTGTTCTACCGCCGCTCCCCCCCCCCCCCCCCCAAATAAATAAATAAATAAATAACACAGATACTGAACACCTCTCTTTCCCCTTTGGGCAGTGATTGGACAAAGGCTTCAGTGTAATTTCACAATTTTATTTCTTTATAAAATCAGTTTCTTTCTCCTACTTTGGTTTTTATATTTCACTTAAATGATGGAAAATTTTAAAGGCAATAACAGTTTGTATTGCTTTAAGGGTGGAAGTCATTTCTTCCTCAAATTTTCTCGTAAAAGGAGAGCACCTGGTTGCTATTTCAATTTTTATGGACTTTATAGAATCATAGGAAGTCACAACAGTCCTTTTAGATGTTTTTTACATGTTTGATGTGATAATCGGAATAGTTAGAGAGTTGGGAGTCGGCATTTTCTTCACCTGTACTCCCTACATTTAGGTACTTATCAAGCTTATGGGAACTTTTAGCGATCTTCTTTTCTCTTGACTATTCAACAGGTCGATGTGTTTTCTTTTGGCATTGTCATGTGGGAGATTCTCACTGGGGAGGAACCTTATGCCAACATGCATTATGGAGCTATTATAGGTCAGCTCTTTTCTTTTCTATGTTTAAAGATTAGGTGGTATCAAATTAGTGTGTTATGAGCTAGGATACTGTCTTGAACTAAATTGTACATCAGCATTACTTTTCTTTTTGGTTTCGAATCTGCATGCTAAGTAGGAATCTCGATCTTAACTGTTATAAACTAGGTTACTGTGTCTTGAACCAATTTGTATATCCGTTAGTCATCTCTCTTGCAACCATTTGTGCATAAGCTCCTCTCTGGAAATTGTTTAGGCGTTGCTCCTCTTTCCTGAGATCGTTCAAGGCTTAAAGCGTTGTTCATCTCTCCAGCGATCGTTCTAGTGCTACTATCTCTCCAGCGAGTGGCGCTGCTACTTTGTGCACAGCCGACACCTTTCTCTATACGTTACTTTCTTGTTGTTCTACCAGTTCAAGTTGTGCTGATTACAACACCATATCTCTTTTCCAAGATTAAGAAAAGATTCCTTTCTGTGTATATAAGAGGCACTTCTTTTCATTGTGCAGTTACCAACTCGGGAAAAAAATTCCAACAACGCTTTTCTTTATGGTGATTGTGCACTATTCCTGTGAGATTTCACTTTAACTTTTATGTTTCCAAGATAAACAAACTCAAGTTGGTTTCTCACTTTGAGTTTGAGGAGTTCTATTAAAATACCAAGAGAATATGTTTTAGATTTATACATTTTTTGATTCATTGTACTTGAAAAAAGAAACTCTTATAGAATGTTCGGATACCTTTGAACATTCTATATTTAGTTATAGGATATTTACTTACCTTATTACTGTTAAAATTGGTTACCTACCATAGTTTGTGAGACTTATGACTCCTATATATGGAGCATGTCTCAGGTCAATGAGAAGTTTCTGCCCCCAGTGCTTTGATCTAGTGGTGAGAGCTCAACATGTGGTGTAACACCCAAGGGTGTGACCTAGTGGTCAATGAAGTGAGTAAAAACCTTGGAGACCAAGGTGCAAATCGCGTCAGAGTTCCAAAAAAGAAAAAAATACTAGGTGATTTCCCATTTGCCTAAGTTTTGGTGAGCAGAGTTACCCAGTACCTATGCTGGTGAGACATAACAGGTACTTGATGGAATAGTCGAGGTGCATGCAAGGTTGGCTAAAACTCTAATAAAAAAAGCGCAACATCTGCTATGTGGTTAGGCGCAAGTCATGGGTCATAACCACGCCATAGACAAAAAGACTGGTATATAAATGGAGAAAGGTAGAAGGGTGGGCCCATTATTCATCGAGTTTCGAACCATGCGCCACTAGTCCTCAGAGATTCTCGGTTATAAGAAAATGTCAATGAGAAGTTTCTTCTATTTTTCACAATTGTAAGTGGATCTGCAAGTCAAAAAGGGGCTTAAGACAAGCTTTATCTCCTTTTTTTGTTCGTATTGGTGATGAAAATCTCAAGTCTTATATTGAGGAAAGTAGTTGTAGATGGATGGATCAAAGGCTTGTATAGAAGTATAGAAGTCTGGAATGTTTTGTATGCAGATGAAACTTTGCTATTATGTGAAGCAGAGAGTGAGAGCAATTATTATATATAAGAGGGATTCATTGGCTTTTGAAGCAATGTTTGTATTGAAAGTTAACTTGGCAAAGAGAAAGAGCAGCATATTTTCTGTTAACGCACACAAAAAAATTGGATAAGTGGCGGAAACAATGAGGAGCAAGGTAGAACAATTTCCAACAGTATATTTGGGCCTATCTTTTGGAGCAAAGCAAGTTGGTGGGTTTGGCAAAGCATCATTGATAAATGCGGAAAGAAGTTGGCACCTCGGCAAAGGCAATACTTGTCATTTGGTGGGAGATTGAATTTAATAAACGGCGTATTGGATGGAATTCGAACATATATTATATCTCTAATTCCAATCCGAACAAAGGTGGAGAAGAGATGAAACAAGTTGAGGAATGATTTCTTAGGGGAAGGAAATTCTGGAAGGGGAAAATACATTTAGTTAAATGGTCCACTGTTATGAAAGATAAAGAGAGGGGATGGGAGTAAAGTCTCTAAGACTTCTCAATAAATGCTTATTGTGTCAGTGGCTTTGAAGATTTAGTGACAATAGTAATGATTTATGGAGGTGATAATCTCAAATTATGGAAAGGATGGAGACTGGTGTTCCAATCTAGTGTTAGCTCCTGATGATGTAGCAGTATGGAAGAAAATAAGAGGGTCATGGAAAGAGTTCCATGAAAATACTTCGTTAAAAGTGCGCAACAGAAAAAAGATTAAACTGTGGAGTGAAAAATTGATGGAGGATATGGCACTAAAAGATCTTTTTCTAGAATTGTTCTCTCTTGTTAACACAAGGATTGCTGATTGCTCTTCTGAAAATGGATGGAACTTGCAGTTCAGGAGACATCCTAATGATTGGGAGATATGGAGGTGTTAACCTTGTGCTGCAAAAATCGACTTCAGTGGTGATAATTGAGGATAGGGAGGACTCAATACAAAGGACAGCCAGTAGATGGGAAGTTCTCGATAAATCCTATAACTAGCTTCCATGTTCGTAGATAAAGCTGATTTGAAATTGTCTTCCATTCCAAGGCATAAATTGTATCCATGGGCTTCATATTCACCCAGAGATGATCTGGAGACCTAAAATGGTGTGTTATGGATGGGTTGCAACACATGGTGCTTGCTTGACTCAAGAGAAACTACAAAGACGAGGGTTTAATTTTTGTAGTAGAATTATTTCTCTGAGAATTGAATTGAATCAAACCAGGCATCTTTTCATGCATTGCTGTCAAATCTTAACAAATCTGGGCAATGTTCTAAAATTTATTTTGGTGACTCCCAAGGGCCTAAAACAATTGTGTAATTGCTGGCAGCATCAGAGGATTACCAAGCAGCGAAGGCAAAGCTGGAAGTCAATTCCATTATGCATAATCTTGTTTGCAATGTCAATTCCATTATGCATAATCTTGTTTGCAACTTATGTCCCAGTTTAAACCTTTTATATGACGTTGACCCCTAGTGCTATTCAACAGTTCTGTTCTTTTGTTGATTTGCTATTTTAATCAGGCTAGTCATTTTGCTACATTATTCCTTATGCATAATCTTGTTTACAATTTATACCCCGGTTTGAACCTTTTTATGATGTTGACCCCTAGTGCTGTTCAACAGTTTTGTTCTTTTGTCGATGTGCTATTTTGATCAGGCTAGTCATTTTAATACATTCTTCCTCGTATGCAGGAGGTATTGTGAACAATACGCTGAGGCCAACAATTCCTAGCTACTGTGATCCAGAATGGAGGTGCTTGATGGAGCAATGCTGGGCCCCTAATCCTGCATCAAGGCCGTCTTTTACAGAAATTGCTAGTCGATTACGCTTATTGTCTTCTGCTTCCCAGAACAAAACTACCGGTCACAAGGCATCTAACTAATAGTTGTCTACCTTCCACTTGTTTATGTGGTAAATTTATTCATTTTATTGGAGCAGCAAAGAATATGCTCCGACATCTATATAAACAATTACTCTAGATATGTGAATCACTTTTGTATCAGGGAGAGCTACTTTAAACTTATATTTGTGTATCCTGTTTGGGAAAAGTAAGAAAAGAAGTCTTTTGTTCGTTCGAGAGTTCTTCATGGCATGACAATCATTTATAGTATTTCACAGTTGAAAAATTCGTGACACATTTTGCAGTCAATTGGGTTCTCCTTTGAAACTGCAGCATTTCTGCTGAGGTTTGCATCAGTGCCCTTGGATATTCATCTATTGCTCCAATAAAAGTACCACCCCTTGGGAATGCGGCCCTTCCCTGGACCCTACATGAACGCAGGATGCCAGTGTCACACCTCTTGGGGGCGGCCCTTCCCGGGACTCTGCGTGAACGCGGGATGCCTTCACCAGGATACCCTTTTTTCTCCAATAGAAGTACCATGACCAGTGAAGAAATTTCCCTGCTTTTTTAGTGTTTATTCATCTACTACTACCGAGGAAGGAGGTAGTTGATTTATTGCAAGTTTCCGGACCTGGAAGGTCTAATATTATCAGAAAGCTTCTTAAAGGTTGGTGCCCTAAATTTGCAGGCCTTTGTGAAAGATTGGGTGTCTGACTATGGTCAATGTTGTCTCCAACTGCCAAAGTCATGTGCTTTCAGAAAAAATAAGGATTCCTCACCGGATATCATATCTTGTTAGTTGGATATCAGAAAGTGAATAATGAAAACTCAAAATTTGTGGGGCAAAATAATTCAGGTTAAATGGTAATGTAGCGACCTGTAAAATTCAAAGCAAGCATTGCTGCTGAAACTCAATTCCAGTGAAATGATAGGAACCTCCTTGTTGGTTAGTATTATTTTCTCAAATGAGGTGACTCAACAGTAAGAATTGTCCACTAATATATCAGGAGGATGCAACATTGTGGACTTCCCAAGCAGATGCAAACATTATTGGCCTTCCTTTCCATCCCAGCAGAAGGCTGCCCTTCTCACTGCCTAGAGTAGAACCATCGGAACCATAGACTGAAAGCATCATTCGAGCCTGGCTCATACACTTCAATCCTACTACCTGAAATCCAGCACGTTCAAGTTGCCTGCGCCACTGGTCTGCTCTTTCATGCCTCTCGATCCTATTCGATCCTTCATATGCCACAATGTTTCGAATCTCCTCTGCGTAATGACACTTCTCTATCTTAATCCTTGTGGTGGAGTCCCGTGGGAGGCTAGCTTCAAGCGAATCAAAAATGGCAGAGTAATAGTGAAGTGATTCCAAGAATCTTCCTAGAAAGAAAGGGCCATTGTGATTGACGTCCTGTTCCACCACAGTAAACAGAGCAGGGCCTAATTTCTTGATGGCTTGAAGAATGGTCTTGAGAGATCCTCTGCTCTCTTTCACATACTTTTGCAACTGCATGACGCTGTTCACAATTAAAGCCTCCCCTTCTCTTACATCAACCTTTTTGCCTAGTGAAGAGCGATGCTGATACTGGCTCCTTGATCACTTGGAACTCAAGACGAATATTGCTTGAAGAAGTAGCAGCAACCTCATCCATAAGGTCCTTCAATCCAAGTTCAAGCTCCATAAAATCATGAGTATCTTCAAGAATGCCTGTGATGCGAACTAGTCTTGGAGGAGGTGACTCTGGTTGTGCAGTTAACGTTCTAATTAAGGATTGCCATTGAAAAATATGGAGCATGCCAAGATCAATGATATGCAAGCATTCCTTCCCTCTGGAAGCTTTGCAGATAGCATCATTTGCAGCCATGAAACCAAAACCCATATATGGAGTGATTTAGTGCAACCAATGATAGGCCTCTCTTTTCTCCGCTCTAGACGAAGCTGCTAACTGGTCCTGTATTAATGTTGCACCTGCATTATTTCTATGTTGTAGAAGCTTTAGTCTGGATTGAAGTGCCAAAACAAAGCAATATGAGACCCTTTGGAGTGAGTCACCAAAATGGGTGACTGCAGGCCAGATTTGTGTCAGCAATGAATCAGAAAGTCGATTGTCCCTACAACCTACAGCCTCAGCACAAGCCAAGAGCAAATGTACAAGCTGAAGCCCCTGATCCACCTCTGCCTCCACATGGACATGGCTAATTGTTTCCGCTCCAATATATCATCGCTTGAGCTACAAGCCTCCAGCTCGGTATACCTTGGTTCTTCATCGGTCAGCATTGATAGATTCTCGTAACTGTATTCATTGAGTATCATTGATGTGAAGTCTCCAAACTCCTCAATATCAAGATTTACTTGCTGATCAAGAGGATCTTTGTCGTAAGAATCAATGTTGAAGTAGCTATCAACAAATTCTTGCTCCTCCTGGGAAGAGGCTGAGTGATAGGGGTGCTAGTATAAGTGTACAGCTCACTTATACTATTTTGTGAATGTTGTTGTTGTTGTTCTTGATCGTTCATTCGGGCAGCAGCACAAAATTGTCGAATGGCAAAATCTTGGTTGTGGCTCTGAAAGGAGAGCACCCAATCCGAATTCATTTCATGCATTGGTTTGCTTTGCTAGAGAAGTCAGGACTTTATCTATGTGCAGGTAATACAGCTAGCGGGTTATGTGCTGGAAGATGGAGTAGTTGGACAGGCCGTCTCTTAACTAACTCAGAATATTCTCTTTGTTTACTATTTTAGACTAGAGAATTTCGACAATGGACAAAACCCCAACAAGAAATGAGGAAAACACTTCTTTGTTTTAACTCATGAAAAAGCTTTTTGTCTTGTTTACGCATGAAATATTCCAGCACAGGAATGATCCTTTGAATTTTCTTTCTATTTCTTGAATTAAAAGTGCAATTTACGAGAAAAGGTTCAAAT
Organism: Nicotiana paniculata; assembly: GCA_005239505.1. Lineage (NCBI taxonomy): Eukaryota > Viridiplantae > Streptophyta > Magnoliopsida > Solanales > Solanaceae > Nicotiana > Nicotiana paniculata. The sequence goes on from ML337516.1 coordinate 40,232, forward strand.
TTGTCTTGTACTATCCAAAATTGCTCGATTTTGCCCTTATTTACATTTTGCTCTATTCATATTCTTGCCATTAGCAAATATAAACTCCACGTGTCCATATTTTTCGAGGAAAAGTTTAATTTTACCTCTCAACTTTTAACTAAGATTTGAATTTATCCTCAGGGTGAAGCTTCCTTAACGGCAAGGGTAATATTAGACAAAAAATTTAATTGTAACGATTCAACGGGTTGTTTTGAGTGTTATAGCCTCGTTCCCTCCATTTATTGCTTATTATATGTTCATTTGTTGTTATGTGACTTGCCGGGGTGGTTGGTTTAGTTCCGAGGATGTTGAATGAGTTGGCACCCGTAGTCCCAAGGTTGGAAGCCTAAGTTGAAAAAGTTGATCGGGCGTTGACTTATGTGTAAATGGCTCCGGAATGAAGTTTTGATGGTTCTGATAGCTCCATATGGTGATTTTGGACTTAGGAGTGTGTCCAGATATTGATTTGGAGGTCCCTAGATGATTTTGGCTTGAATTAGCGAAAGTGGGAAAAGTTGAGGTTTAGAGAGTTGAGAAGTTTGACCGAGAGTTGACTTTGTGGTTGCTAGGCTCAAATTTTGGATCCGAAAGTTGGAATATGTCTGTTGTGTCATTTATAAGTTGTTTGCAAAATTTGAGGTAAATCGGAGTTGGTTTGATAACTTTCGGCATCGATTGTAGAAGTTGGAAATCCATTAGGTTCATTAGGCTTAAATTGAGGTGTGATTCGTGTTTTTGATGTTGTTTGATGTGATTTGAGGCCTCGACTAAGTTCGTATGATGTTTTAGGACTTGTTGGTATGTTTGTGTAGGGTCCCAGGAGCCTCAAGTGTGATTCGGATCGAAAACGGATTGGATTTTGGACTTGTGGATGTGCTGGTGTGATTAGGTCTGGTGCAATTGCACCTGTGAGAAAAGGTCCGCAGGTGTAGAGCCGCAGAAGCGACTTGGTGCATGCATGTTCGAGTAGTGAGAAGGCAGCTGGGGAGCGCAGGTGTGGAAGATCCGCAGAAGTGGACGTGCTCTTGCGCAAGGTGTTCCGTAGAAGCGGAGTTTGGCAGTAGGGGATGGGGATCGCAGAAGCGATGGAGTGATCGGTAGATGCAGTCCCGCAGATGCGAAGATGGGGCCGCAGATGCGCTAGGTCAGGGGCGTAGTGGACTTCGCAGAAGCGAAGATTTCTCCGCAAAAGCGAAATCGCAAGTGCGGCCCCTGACTCTGCAGATGCGAAATGTCTGGCAGAATGTATAAAGTCGAGGGTTAGAGTTATTTATTCATTTTTGGACTTTGGGATCTTAGATTGGGGCGATTTTTGAAGGGTTTTTCACTAGATTTCAATAGGTAAGCCACTTTTGATCATTTTTATTCATTAATATTGAATACCTCATTGAATTTTCCCCATAGATTTGGTGTTTTAAGGTGAAATTTGGGGATTTTTGACTCATGTATTGGAGAGTAAGATTTGGAGATTTGAGTGGTGAATTGAAGTCGGAATTGGATGATTTTGGTGTGGTTGAACTCGTTATTGAATAGTATTCGGATTTTATAAATTTTGTTGGATTCCAAGACGTGGGTCCAGAGTTGACTTTTCGGGTTGACTTTTTGACTTTTATTAAAGAACCTAGCTTTAATATGGAATTGATTCCTACGGCTTGTATTGATTGTATTAAGTTATTTGTGACTAGATTCGAGTCGTCCGGAGGACGATTCGCGAGGCAATGGCTTGTTGGAGTAGGGATTTTTGCGGTTTGAGGTAAGTAACACTTCTAAACTTGACTCTGAGAGTATGAATCCCCGGACTACGTGTTATGAGGTTGGTGTTGAGGTGATGCACATGCTAGATGGTGAGCGTGTGGGCATGTACCGTACTAATTGTGACCCGGTTGATTCCGTGGAATTGTATAGTTACCCAATCTTGTCGTTATTCATATAATCTCCATGTGTTAGAGAAATTGAGTTGTGATCCATGTTAGAAATCATGTTTAGGCTATATGCTGAAAATATTGGGACCCACAATGGTCGTTTATGTTGTTGAGTTATTCGCTTAAATTGCAATTATGTACTCAGTCACATTCATCATTTACATATCATATCTCAGTCTTTGTTATTATTTGTTGTTACATCATGTATCATATTTGGTCTGATTGACATGATTTTTGTGAGCACGAGAGATTGGAGATATTGATGGCTGAGTGAGGCCGAGGGCCTGGTTGTGAGTAATATTTATGGGATCGGGCTGCATGCCGCAACATGCTTTATTGATTCATGATGGGATCGGGCTGCACGCCGCAACATGACATGTTGTCTTATATTAGCGCCTGGGCAGGATCCGTCCCTCCGGAGTCTGACATACCAGCAGTGAGCGCAGATACCGGTGAGTGCTGAGCGCGAGTGCTAAGTGATTGAGAGTGCTGAATGATTGAAAGTGCTGAGTGATTGGGAGTGCCGAGTGATTGAGAGTGCTGAGTGAGTATGAATACTCCGAGAGTATGAGTATATGACTTTATCACAGTGTTGCATTACAGTTGACTCGGGTTATAGTGATAAAAGAATGGATACTCCGAAGTTCCGGAACGGGCTACAGACCTGGCCTCTCCAGACTAAAGCCTAGTCTTAGCGTGCTACAGCCCTAGCCTCGCTAGGCTAAAGCCTGGTCTTAGCATGCTACAGGCCTGGCCTCGCCAGGCTAAAGCGTGGTATTACACCTAGCCTTGACAGGTCGAAAAATTTCAACTCCCCAATGCATTGTTCAACTCAAAAACTCCAAAAACACAATATATTAGCCTACCTTGGCACCACAAAACCTTAAATTACTTAGTGAAATTTTCCAGGGCCTTACATTATCCCCTGCTTAGGATCATTCGCCCTCGAATGAGAAGTAGAGTCCTCCCCAAACGCTTATCATAACTTATCTCTTTTATTACACACCTCAAACTCCCAAATTTTGACTATCTCCCAAACTTTTCAGAAATTTTGGCAGAATTTCCTTTGTATCTAGGCCTATCTACCTGTCAGAGAGCCCTAGAAACACATCTTAACAACATATGTATGATCAAATGACGTAACATAACACGAAACAACACCAAGCGTGGCCTCATAAGCAACATAGAAGTAACTTCATAGAACACTTTTACATTAACTGAACAAGTGATACAAAACTTACAGGAAGTAACTTTATCGAAACTACTACATGGCTATTCGAACAAATGAGGGTACTTCTTTTTCATCTCTTCCTCGGCTTCCCAAGTAGCTTCTTCAACCTGCTGGTTCCGCCATATCACCCTTACGGGGGCAATTTCTTTATTTCTCAACTTCCGGACTTGCCTATCAAGAATGGCAATTGGAATTTCTTCGTATGACAGTTCTTCATTAACCTCAATGGTCTCAACCGGCACAATAACGGACAGATCTACAACTACTTTCTTCAACATGGACACATGAAATACCGGGTGCACTAATGGCAGCTCAGGCGGAAGCTCAATCTTGTACTACCTGATCGATCCTTTGAATGATCTGATACGGCCCGACATACCTCGGACTCAATTTCCCTTTCTTTCAAAACCGCATGATCCCCTTCATGGGGGAGACCTTCAAGAACACCCAATCATCTTCTTTGAACTCTAAGTCTCTGTGACAAACATCCGAATAGGATTTTTGACGACTCTGAGCAGTTTTTAATTGCTCTTTTATAATCTTAACCTTCTCTATAGCCTGATGGACAAGGTATGGTCCTATCAATTCAGCTTCTCCAACCTCGAACCACCCAATCAGCGATCTACATCTCCTATCATGCAAGGCCTCAAACGGCGCCATCTGAATACTAGCATGGAAGCTGTTGTTATAAGAAAATTCTATGAGCGGAAAATGGTCATCCCAACTACCTTTGAAGTCAAGAACACAAGCAAGCAATATGTCTTCAAGCGTCTGAATAGTTTGTTCTGCTTGCCCATCGGTCTGTGGATGGAAAGTTGTGCTAAGATTCAGCTGAGTACCCAACCCTTGCTGAGATTTCCTCCAAAAATTGGCCGTGAACTGAGCCCCTCGATCTGAATTGATTGAGACTGGGATGCCATGGAGCCTAACTATTTCCTTGATATACAACTGAGCATAGTGTTCCACGGTGTCGGTAGATTTGACTAGTAAGAAGTGTGTTGATTTCGTGAGTCGATCCACGATCACCCAAATTGAGTCGAACTTATGCGGAGTGCGCGGTAACCCTACCACAAAATCCATATTGATCATTTCCCACTTCCATATCGGAATTTCTATATTATGTGCCAACCCACCGGGCCTTTGATGCTCGGTCTTCACTTGCTGACAGTTTGGACATTTTGCCACAAAGTCCGCCACACCCCTCTTTATGTCATTCCACCAGTAAACTTCCTTGAGATCATGATACATTTTCGTAGAACTTGGGTGTACGTAATACCTCGAAGTATGAGCTTATTCCATGATTCTTTCCCGAAGACCATCCACGTTTGGAACACATAGTCTCCCTTGGTATCGTAATGTACCGTCATCCATGCCAAGAGAAAAATTCGTGGTCTTATATTTATGAATCCCCTCCTTCAGTTGCACCAACACTGGATCATTGTATTGCTTCTCCTTGACTTCTGCCACAAGCGATGATTCCACCCTATTTCGCACAATCACTCCCCTTTCATTAGAGTCCATAAGACGAACTCCCAAACTGGCCAACTAGTGAACCTCCCGGACCAACGGCCTTTGACATGCCTTCAAGTGAGCCAAACTACCCATAGATTTCCGGCTAAGAGCATCTGCCACCAGATTAGCTTTCCCCGGATGATACAAAATGTCGATGTCATAATCCTTGAGCAACTCAAGCCACCTCCTCTGCCTCAAGTTCAATTCCTTCTGTTTGAAAATATATTGAAGGCTCTTGTGGTCCGTGAATACATCTACATGGACCCCATACAAATAATGACACCAAATCTTTAATGCAAAAACCACCGCCGCAAGCTCTAAGTCATGAGTTGGATAGTTCTTTTCATGATTCTTAAGTTGTCTTGAAGCATAAGCTATCACCTTACCATGTTGCATCAACACACACCCAAACCCGATCCTTGAAGCATCGCAATATACAACAAACCTCTATGTATCCTCTGGCAGGGTCAATACCGGGGCCGTAGTCAATCTTGATTTCAATTCCTGGAAGCTCCTTTCACAAGCATCGGACCACTGGAACTTAACCGCTTTCTGCATCAATTTAGTCAACGGAGAGGCAAGAGTAGAAAATCCCTCCACAAACCTCCTATAATACCCGGCCAAACCCAAGAAACTGCGAATCTCTGTTGGAGTGGTAGGTCTAGGTCAGTCCTTTACTGGTGCAATATTTTGTGGATCAGCCTTAATTCCTTCTCTGGAGATGACATGACCCAGGATTGTAACAGATTCAAGCGAAAATTAACATTTCGAGAACTTCCGCATACAACTGGTTCTGATGAAGGGTCTGCAGAATGGCCCTGAGGTGATCCGCGTGATCTTCTCGACTTTGTGAATATACAAGAATGTCTTCAATGAATACTATCACAAAGAAGTCAAGAAACGGCTTGAATACTCGATTCATAAGATGCATGAAAGTTGTCGTGCCATTCGTTAGCCCGAAAGGAATTACCATAAATTCAAAGTGCCCATACCGGGTTCTGAAAGTTATTTTCGGAATATCCTTCTCCTTTATCTTCAATTGATGATACCCAGACCGTAAATCAATTTTGAAGAAGTACCTAGCACCCTGTAATTGGTCGAACAAATCGTCTATCCTTGGAAAGGGTACTTATTTTTTATTGTGACTTTGTTGAGTTATCGGTAGTCAATACACATCTGTAGTGATCCATCATTCTTTCTGATGAAGAGAACCGGTGCGTCCCAAGGCGACACACTCTGTCGGATGAAACCCTTCTCTAGCAAATCCTTCAGTTGTTCTTTTAACTCCTTTAATTCTGTCGGTGCCATTCTATAAGGTGGAATGGATATAGGTTGCGTGCCTGTCATTACATCAATCCCAAAATCAATCTCCCTATAGGGTGGAATCCCAGGGAGCTCATCCGAAAATACATTGAGGGAATTCATTCACTATCGGCACAGATCAAGGATAGGTGCCTCAGCATCGGGGTCCGTAACCCGGACCAAATGATAAATACACCCCTTTTTTATCATCTTCGTGGCCTTAAGGTAAGAAATAAACCTACCTTTTGGCATCACATTGTTCCCTTCCCACTCAACAACTAGCTCATTATGAAATTCAAGCCTCATAATTCTAGTTCGGCAATCGAGTTTGGAAAAACATGAATAAAGCCAATCCATCCCCATTATTACATCAAAATCAACCATCCCCAATTCAATGAGATCGGCCATGGTATCCCGACCACGTACCGTGACAACACAATCTCTATAAACCCGGGCGGCCGTAATAGACTAGCCAACCGGAGTAGATACAGAGAATGGCTCATGAAGTTGTTCCGGTTCTATCCCGAATTCCATAGCAACATAAGGAGTAACATAGGACAAAGAGGATCTGGGGTCAATAAGAGCATACACATCATAAGATTGGACAGTCAATATACCTGTGATAACATCTGGAGAAGCCTCTACACTCTGACGTCCACCCATAACATAGATCGGCTGGGGCCTCCTAAACTCTGAGCACCACCCCTAGCTGCACCACGCCCTGCTGGTGCTGGAGAGCCTCGAGCTGGAGGGTGTGCTGACGATGTAGCAGCTGCAGGACTGGATGACTGAGTTGTGCCCCTGCCCGCACCCTGGTGGGATACACAACACTCCCTCTGAATATTTCCTCTCATCCCGCATCCATAACATACTGCCAGGTCCATGTAGCAGATTCCCAAATGCATCTTCCCACATTTAGGGCATGGGGGCCTCCGCTGCTGTTGGAATCTCCCTCCTGATCGGCCCTGATGGTGGGACCCCTGACTGGGCCTAAAGCGACTCCCCTGATGATGATTGTGCCCTGATGGTAAGCACTAGCTAAAGACTGATCATAAGACTGGGATGGCCCTGATGATCCTCCCCGAAAATCTGATCTCCCACCACCGAATGAATCCCCAGGGTTGCCCGTTGATTGGGCCCTACTACTACCTTCTCGTTTCATCTTGTTCTTTAACTTTTGAGTATTTGTAGCTTGGGAAAATGCCACCATCTTTCCATAGTTCATGTCAAAATATAGAGCAAATGTGGCAGCCTTATTTTAACAAAAGGGCTAAGGCCTTGCACAAATCGACGCACTCTAGCCTCCATAGTCGGCATCATATGTACAACATACTTTTACAGGCGTGCGAACTCCATGTGATACTCCCACACACTCTTACCAACCTATTTAAGGGTCTCAAACTCCACAACACAGGCTGCCATAGTCTCGGCAGGCAAGAAATGGTCCATGAAAACATTCGCAAACTCACTCCACCTCACCGGACCACATCTCAAACCATGAATATGCCACCCCTTTCAAGCGATAGGCGGCCAACTCTACTCCCTCCGTCTCAGTAGCACACATAACTCCGGAGAGTCTTATGCATTTCATCAATGAAATCTTGAGGGTCCGACCCGAGATCAGTAACTGTGAACACTGGACGGTCTAACTGAAGAAACTTGTTTACCCTGGAACCAGAAGAATCCCTTTGCAGGCTAAAAGAGGTGGGTGTAACATTTGACCTTTGGGCCTGAGAAGCCACTAACTGAGTCAGCATCTGATAGCTCCCATAAGATCCCCATTAGAAATACTAGGACCGAGATCTAGGGTTGGAGGTGGAGCAGGAATATCGGCGGGAGTGATTGTGGCGCCCCCCGCAGGTGTAGGGACTGATGTAGTATGTTCTGGAGTAGAACAATCAGGCAGTGTAATAGTCGGGGGATTATCCTTACCCGCATTATCAAGTAGGGAATCAACAGCCACTCCTGGGGTGGCATTGGCTTCTTGGCCAATTCTCGCTTTCTTCTTAGGTGCCATTTACTGAAAGTTAGAACAATGCACGAGTTATAGGAGAAGAACCTCACATTCCGCTCTATCGCACGATATAGAACAACAAAGAAGGGTATTATTCCTAAATGTCCAAGAAGCTCCCTAATTACAGATGTGGTCGACAACACACCGATAAGAAGGGCTCTACTATACACGGCTCCGAGACATCCTAGGACACTTTAAAACCTTAGGCTCTGATACTAAGTTTTTCACGCCCAAGCTCGAGGAGCACGACCGTCGCTCAACCGAGTGAACCTGGCCGAGCGATCCTGTTAGACACATTCTACCCGACTCACTTATGATCAAGAGAAGACATGATTTCATCAATTAGATAATAGGAGATCATACAAGTACATTACTAACCCAATTCATTAGGTACCTCATTGTTAAGTTTTAAGGTACATACACCTTACGATTTAGTGAAACAGAAATCCAAAGCACAACATAATTCATTGAACTTCCCAACACCTATATACAACCCACATCAATGTCTACGCAGCCTCTAAGTAGATACAAAAGAAAGTTCTACAAAAGTGCCGGCAACAAGGCCCCGGCTATACCTCAAAATATGATAAGAAGGTGAACATGAGATACAAAAGATATAGGACCCCTAAATGATGTGGAGCTCACCAAGTCAGCTTGGAAGAGGGTGCCGCCACTATCTGTGATCAACACTATCTGCTATGGAACCACTTACATCCATTTAAAGATGTAGCGCCCCCGGAAAAATGGATGTTAGTGCTCTCGAATAGTACTAGTATGTAAAGCTAAACACCAATCTTAATCGAACGAATAATAAACAAAGGGGAAGCAGTCATAATGTACAATAAGAGCTTCAAACAAATACGAAAATATCAAGTAAGTGTCACATAGTTTCCGGCTCAATTTCCATCTTATTAGGTTGATAATCTTAGTGCCATATGCCACAATCCACAATACCATTGTGTTCCTACACGGAGTCCGATTTCGACCTGATCAGCTAGGTCATCTCATTTGAGACATCAACCATATCCACGATTTCAATCAATCAATCCAGCACAATTACCACCATGTGTGCGGTATGGTGTCCAATCACTGCCCAATCAGATAGGCCATCTCCCTTGAGACATCATACTTTCAATTGTTCAACTCAATTCACATTTCGTTCCCCTCTTTCATTACATGGCACAAGTAGCCTCATTTATTAAGTCGTTCTTGGCACTTTGCCGCATCTTACAATTCAAATCTTTCCCTTTTTATACATTCAAATAACAATATCATCCACGTCAATAAGTCCTATCATATAAGGCATTGCATACATAAGGGAAAAAGCTTGGAAAATATTAATCACTCGGAGGCTTTTCATACAAATTAGGTTAGCAAGCTTTATTCGACTCTTGACACAAATTCTTAACATTTCTCAACTCATATTCCTCATTTCAAACACATTCTCAAATAGCATAATGACACGATAAACATTTAGAACAATTATTGAACATAAATCTTTCAACACAACACATTAAGGCAGCCGGTTTTAGTATGATCAAGTTAGTAACTTACACCAAATACTCGAACACTAGGGGTTCTATTCTAAGAAGAAGAGAGTTTATCCATACATACCTCAATTGAGCTTCCTTAAACTCTACAATGTTCCGGAATTCTTAGCAACCTCAATCTATTTTGGAAATATAACAATTTGAAAAAAATTAGGAAGATGGTCGTTATTCTAGCTCATTTGAGCATTCTATCAAACACTAGGTTCACATTAAGTCTCTAAGGTCCTTTTATAGAGGATTGCATCAACCCACAAACCATTTTTGGCTCAACAATGTTCCTATACCCGTTGACAACACATGCAAGCAAGATAACAACTCCAATACCCATGAACTTTCTTGATAATTGCCCATTTTTAGTTAGAATTCAAAATTAAGGGTTAGGGTGTAGAATCTTACCTCAAGGATGAAGATCTACTGTGTTTTCCTTGTTAATCTTCAATGATTTTTGTAAGAATTGAAGTATGATTTGGTGAAGATCACTTTCTCACTCTAGGGCTCCTTCTCTCACTCTCAAGCATCAGGTTTCTGCTTAAAAATGACACATTGCATGTATTTAATGAAGTTGGGTTGGGTTATAGTGATAAAAGAATGGATACTCCTAAGTTCCGGACCGGGCTACAGATCTAGCCTCGCCAGGATAAAGCTTGGTCTTAGCGTGCTACAGGCCTAGCCTCGCCAGACTAAAGCCTGGTTTTACACCTGCCCTTGCCAAGTCGAAAAATTTCAACTCCCCTATGCATTGTTCAACCTAAAAACTTCGAAAACACAATATATTATCCTACCTTGGCACCACAAAACCTTAAATTACTTAGTGAAATTTTTTGGGGCCTTACACTAACATCGATTTCATGAACACCATGGGATTCAATTCTAAGAAGTGGGAGTTTAGCCAACATACCTTAATTGAGCTCCTTAAAACTCTACGATGTTCCAGAATATTAGTAACCTCAATCTAATTTAGCAATATAGCAAAATTGAACCTAAAATTAGGAAAGCGATCATAATTCTAGCTCACTTGAGCTTTTTATTAAACACTATGTGTATATTAAGATTTCATGGCCCTTTTATGAAAGACTTCACCATCCTAGACCCCATTTTTTCTGTCTTTTACTCACAACCTCCCCACATACCCTAGGAATACATGCATGCAAGGTAAGCACTCCCATACCCATGAATTACATTGTTAATGGCCCATTCTAGTTGCATTTTGAAATTAAGAGTTTGGGTGATAGAATCTTACCTCTTAGTAAGAAGACCTAGGTGGACTTCTCTCTCGCTCTAAAGATATAAGAAAATAGCTCAAAATGGTCTAAGGTAGGTGTTTTAACGGAATAGGGTCAGGTTTAAAACTCCCAAAAATCAAGCTCCGGAACAGGTTCAGCGGTCGCATATGCGACCGCATAATGCTTATGCGGTCCGCGAAATAACCGCGAAAGGTGGTCTTAGGAACTGGGCTAGTCTGCTTCACTCTGCGGCCGTTATGCGACCCGCAGACCTGTTTTGCGATCGCATAATGCATCATAGAACCTCCCTCCGTAAAATTCCAAGGAAGATTATACGACAAAAGTGCAGCACACGAAACGGTTATGCGGTAGCATAGTTGGCCGCATAATTTACCTCAAAATTGGCCAAATAGGCTGCTTCACTATGCGGCCCGCAGAGTGATTATGCGGCTGCATAATGGGCTGCAGAAATGTCTAATTCTGCAAAAATATTTCCTTCAACTCCCAGCGTACCGTCCAACACTTAGAACATGTGTGCTAAAATATTTCCTTCAACTCCTAATTATTAACCTCTATGCCTACTTCAGCATCTCAGAATCCCGGTTTTTAGGAAAAATTTTACGGGGCCTTACACTCGATTGAGTATTCAATTAGCTGTAAGGATAACTTTCTCCCACAAGTTTTCGGGTACACCCGAATTTATCAACAAGGTATTCATCGTCTCCTTTGATATTCGATTTTTTTTGCAATCCTATTGGACTGAGGCATGTATGAGTAGTTATGTACTAAATAATGCCATATTTTAAACATATTTCTTCAAAAGAGGATTCGTATTCACCACCCATATTATTTTATAATTTTGATCTTCTTGTTAAGTTGCACTTCAATTTTATTTTTGTCTTCCTTAAATTCATCAATTGCTTTATCTATACTACTAGGTATGTAATGACCTGATCGGATACTTGAGACCCGTTACCCTTTTTTATACTTCACACATGTGTTTTTCCGACTTTACGACTTACGGGGTTGATTAGTTTTGTTCTGATAAGCTTTCAGGTTAATTTGGATGCTTTGATTCTTGACTTACAAGTTTAACATAGAAATGTTGACCAAACTTTGACTTTTGTGAAAACGAACCTGGAAACTGTGTTTTGATGATTCTGATAGCTTCGTATCATGATTTCAGACTTGGGTGTATGCCCGGAATTAATTTTGAAAGTCCGTAGGTTGATTTGTGTTGATTTGACGAAATTTGGCAATTTAATGTTGAAAGGTTTGACTGTAGGTTGACTTTTAGATATCGAGCTTGAGATTTGATTTTGGGACTTGGAATAGGTCTGTTATGGTATTTAGAACTTGTCTGCAAAATTTGGTGTCGTTTGGAGTAGATTTAATAGGATTTGGACATTTAGTAGTAAATTCAGAAATTCTTGAACTTTACTTTGAAATTCATGTGTTTTAGTGTTTGATTCGTAGCTTTAGATGTTATTTTTGGGTTTTGATCGCGTGAGAGAGTTTGTATGATGATTTTAGACTTGTGTAGATGTTTGGTGAACCCCGAAGGCTCGGATGAGTTTCGGACATGTTTCAGAATGGTTTTTAACTGAAACTGGGCTGCTAGTGATGCTGATGCTCAAGAATCACAATTGCGAGCACCAACATCACAATTGCAAACACCAACATCACAATTGTGAAGGTGATGGATAAGTTTTCGCAATTGCGAAGACTGCCGGATTTTTCCTTAGATCGCATTTGCGAACACTTGTTCGCTTTTGCGATGCCCTCCAGTTCGCAATTGTGAAGCCTCAATCGCAAATGCGATCCCTGGTCCGAAATTACGAGGGTTTGCAAATACAAACATTATGCAGCTTGTACAAAGGGCTGGGAGACAGGATTTTTGAAAACATTCTCTCATTTTTGAACCCTATACTCAGTAGGATGCGATTTGGAGAGGGGATTTTCATCTACAAACTCTAAGTAAGTGATTCTAATCTATTTCTAATCATATTCCATCAATAAATCTTGTATTTTAACATCAAAATCATGTGAATCAAAATGAAAAATTGTGAAACTTGTCAAGTTTTTGAAAAATAAGAATTTGAGTTTTGAGGGTAGATTTGGATGCAGATTTTGAAACTAATCACATACATGAACTAGTGGGGTCATGGGGGGTCATAATCTACTTCCAGGTTTTGACTGGGCGAGCCCCGTGTTGACTTTTGTTGACTTTGTTTAAAAAGTATAAAAATCTTAGCTTTATCTATTGTAATTGATTTCCTTGCATTGGTTGATGATATTAAGTCGATTTTGTTTAGATTTGAGCCGTGTGGAGGCAAATTTTAGGTTTCGAGAGTTTAATAGGCCTAGTTGAGGTAGTATCTTGCCTAACTTTGTGTGGGTGAAATACCCCTTAGAATTTGGTTGATTGTTTCTTTGTGCTATTTGAAAACTGTGTACGCAAGATGACGAGTGTGCACACGGGTTGTACGTGGTATTTGACCGGTTTAGGATACTTAGACTCTTTCCATGCATTAATTGAATAGAAGTATCATTTTTTAAATTCTCATAGTCAATCTATTCTTACTTGCGTTAGTCTATCCTTACATCCCTTAAATGATTTTGTTAACACTTGTTCTACATTCTAATTGATAAATTGCTAAATTACATCCCTTCAATGATTTTGTTTAACTTGATGCCTCTATTAATGTTGCATGTTATCTCTTTCATTGTTGATTATCATTAGTTGAAGTTATTGTTTGTGTTATCTCTTTCGTTCTTGATTATCATTTTTTGAAGTTATTGTTCATATTAAATCTTTTCTTGTTGATTTCCATTATTTGAAGTCATTGTTATACGCTATCTCTTCCATTGTGAGTTATTCTAATTTAATATCATGGTTATACATTATCTCATTGTTGAGTTGTTGGTGTTGAAGTTTTGAAAGACGTAATCACGTTGAGGCGAAATTGTTATTGTTGAAACATCTTCCTTGTTGAGCATTTCACATTCTTTGTTGTTGTTGCTATTCTTGTACCCATTGTGGTGGAGCTATAGGCTATTGTTGTGGAAATATTGATATTGTTGATTGTTGGAAATTTGTGATATATGGGCACTTGTGGTGCGAGTTATTATTTTGATATGTTATTGGCGCGTATGCGGCGATTTAAGGCTTGGGGTTAATGTGCATGTGGAAGTATAAGGTGGGACTTATGTGCGTGTTGCTTGTAAGGGAATTACATAAAGCCACGCGGCATAGTAAGGTGGGCTAAAGTGTGTGTGTCTATTTCGAAAAAAAACTATTTTTAAAACCTATTTCAAATGTAAGGCTCACGCGGCGGTATAAGGAAAGATTGTGGTTGAGATTGTGGATTGTGAATATGAGGTGGTACCTCCGTTGTGATTCTTGATATATATACACGAGGCGGTACCTCGGTGGTGATTCTTATTGTACACGAGACAGTACCTCGTTGTGATTCTTTTGGTTTCGTTCTTCCTTGTTTTTGTCAGTTATTGTTCATTTATGATCCTTGTGGTTCTCTTTAACTGATTTCTTTATGTTATTTATGTGCTTACACTTCTGGTATTAGTTCATGCTGTTAACTATTTCATATCAGTTATTTCTCCGCTTTCCATTATTTATCTTTATTACGTTTTCATACTGTTTATTTATATCCTAGTAGGTGTCTTGGCCTGGCCTCGTCACTACTCTACTGAGGTTAGGCTTGATACTTACTAGGTACCATTGTAGTGTACTCATACTACTTCTGCACATCTTTCTGTGCAAATCCAGGTACGTATGCTCGTGTCGGTCGTTAGTGATCATCTGTTAGCTGCTTTACGGAAACTTAAAGGTATGCTTGCTCGGCATCTGCATGCCTTGGAGTCACCTTCCTTTGCTTTTAATACTGTCATATTTTTCATTCAGACAGTGATGTAGTAGACACTTTAGCTTACTCTGTAGAGCTTATGACTCAGTTCCACCGGTATTGGGGAGTGTACTGTTATTGATTTATTTTCAGAAGTTTATATCAGTTATTCAGACTGATTTAGTATTTTGTTGATTATTCCTGTCAAGTTGTATTGAATGTTAGGCTTTTCCTAGTTGTAGAGACTATGTGCCATCACAACATCCTACAGAAAGAAATTAGGGCTGTGACAAGTTGGTATCAGAGCTCTAGGTTCATAGGTGTTACGAGCCATAAGCAGGTTTAGTAGAGTCTTGTGGATCGGTATAGAGACGTCTACACTTATCTTCGAGAGGTTACAGAACTGTTAGGAAAACTTCACTTCTTTGATTTCTTATCGTGCAAATTGGTTGACTTCGAAAACTGAATCTTTGACTTTCTATTCTCTCACAGATACTGAGGACACACACTACTACATCCGACAATCAAACACCCGCGCCGCCTGCTAGAGATGCGAGAGGCCGGGGCCGAGACACAAGCCGAGTTGGGGCATGTGGCCAGAGAACCTACGTAAGCTGTGACAGAGGAGCTAGTAGTAGCTACAGTTGGGGGGCAAGCACCTGAGGTGCCTGTTGCCACCCTTACACTTCAGGTTACCCTCGCATAGGTCTTGAGCATGTTTGGTACCTTAGCTCAGGCGGGCTTGATTCCACTTGCACCAGCCACATCTCAGGCTAGGGGAGGAGCTCAGACTGTCGCGACCCGTACATCAGAGCAGCAGGTCCATGTTGATTAGGTCCGTGAGGTTATACCGGTACAACTTCTTGTTCCAGTTCAACTTGCGGTTAGGGCATCATCATCTGAGGAGGATCAGCTTATAATCAAGAGGTTCAAGAAGTATCACCCTCCCACTTTTAGTGGTTTAGCTTCATACAATGCACATGGTTTTCTTGAGGAGTGCCACTTTATTCTCCGCACAATGGGTATTGTGGTGACGAGTGGGGTTGCTTTCACTACTTTCCAGTTGTTAGGAGTAGTGTTTCAGTGGTGGCGAGTGTACGAGGAGGGTAGCCTAGCCAATGTAGCTTCACTTACATTGACTCGGTTTTTAGAGTTTTCTTGAGAGAGTTTGTTCCTCAGACCCTTAGGGATGTATGGCACGCGGAGTTTGAGCAGCTGCACCAGCGCACTATGGCAGTGTCAGTGTATGTTGTTAGGTTTAGTGACTTGTCCAGACATGCACCTGCCTCGGTTTCTACAGTTAGAGAGCGAGTCCGTCGATTCATTTAGGGGCTCAACCATGGTGTTATATTCACTATGGCCCGAGAGTTGGAGACAGATACCTCATATCAGCAGATGGTCGAGATTGCACGAAGGTTGGAGGGTATGCGGGGCCGTGAGAGAGAGGACAGGGAGGCCAAGAGGCCTCGATATACGTGAGGATTTAGTGGTTGTGACACAGCTGCTACAAATCGTCATGGTAGGGGTTATGTGATTTTTCCCATTTACTCAGCACTTCTAGCTTCTAATGGTGCTCCGGTTGTTACGAGGTCTCAGGTTACACTTTTTGCTTAGCCATTTTCAAGTGCACCACCGGCACGGGGTGCCTTCTACAGTCGGTCCAGCCGACCAGGCCTGAGCCAGTCCCAACATCCACGCCTACCAAGAGCTTGCTTTGAGTTTGGTGATACTCGTCACATGGTTAGGGACTGCCCTTGACTCAGGAGGGGTGCATCTTCATAGACTACTCAGGCTCCACAGATTCAGTCAGGTCCACAGACTTCTCAGGCCATGATCGCTACGCCAGTTGCCACTCCATCCATACAGCCAACTAGGGGTTGGGGACGGGCGGGTAGAGGTCGCCCCAGAGGGGGAGGCCAGGCTAGATTTTATGCTAATTTGGGTAGGACGAAGACAGTTGCTTTAGACTCAGTCATTACAAGTATGGTTCCGGTTTGCCATATAGATGCATCAATTTTATTTGATCCGAAATCCACTTGTTCATATGTGTCATCTTACTTTGCTCCGCATTTGGATATATCTTGTGATTCTTTTAGTTATTCTGTTTATGTGTCCACGCTTGTGGGACATTCTATTATTGTGGACCATGTGTATCGGTTTTGTTTAGTTGTTATTGGTGGTTTTAAGACCAGAGTTGATCTATTGTTACTTAGTATGGTAGACTTTGATGTTATTTTGGGCATGGACTAGTTATTGCCCTATCGTGCTAATCTGGCTTGTCACGCCAAGACAATGACATTGGCTATGCCAGGTTTTCCACGGTTAGAGTGGAGAGGTGCATTGGATTACGTTCCTAGCAGGGTTGTGTCATTTCTAAAGGCTCAGCAGTTAGTTGAGAAGGAGTGTGATGTTTATCTAGCCTTTGTGAAAGATGTCAGTGTTGATACTCCTACTGTGGAATCAATTCCGGTAGTGACAGACTTTCTAGATATATTTTCAATTGACCTTCCAGGCAGCCGCCCGATAGGGATATCGATTTTGGTATTGACTTGTTTCCTAACACTTAGCCCATTTCTATTCCACCATATCGTATGGCCCGAGCGGAGTTGAAGGAGTTAAATGAGCAGTTGCAAGATTTGCTTGATAAGGTTTCATTAGGCCTAGTATGTCATTGTGGGGTACTCCGATCTTGTTTGTGAAGAAGAAAGATGGTTCTATGAGCATGATTATCGGTAGTTGAACAAGGTTGTGAAGAAAAAGTATCCATTTCCACGCATTGATGACTTATTTGATCAGCTACAGGGTGATAGAGTGTTCTCAAAGATTAATTTGTGGTCAAGTTATCATCAGCTAAAGATTTGAGATCCGGATATTTCGAAGACTACCTTTAGTACTCGGTATGGTCATTACGAGCTCCTTGTAATGTCATTTGGGCTGACCAACGCCCCAGCATCATTTATGCACTTGATGAACAATGTATTCCAGCTTTATCTTGATTTATCCATAATTGTGTTTACATCTTGGTGTAGTCCTGAAGCCGGGAAGATCATGAGCAGCACTTGAGGATCGTGCTCCAGACCTTGAGATAAAAGAAGTTGTATGCAAAATTCTCAAGGTGCGAATTCTGGCTGGATTCAGTGGCGTTTTTGGGTCGTGTGGTATCGAGTGAGGAGATTAAGGTAGATCCGAAGAAGATTGAAGCGGAGTTTCCTTGGGTTGGAAGGGTATTATCATCGTTTCGTAGAGGGTTTCTCATCTATTGCTGCACCTATGACCAGATTGACCCAGAAGGGTGACCCTTTCAGATGGTCCGAGGAGTGTGAAGCGAGCTTCTAAAAGTTCAAGACTGCTTTGACTACAGCCCTAATGCTGGTGTTGTCTACGGGCTCAGGGTCCTATATTGTGTCCTATGATGTGTTGGCCTTGGCGCAATGTTGATGCAAGACGGTAGGGTGATTGACTACGCGTATAGACAACTGAAAACCCATAAGAATAATTATTCAATCTACGACAGCCATTGTCATGCATTGAAGATTTGGCGGCATTATTTGTACAGTGTCCCTTGTGAGGTCTTTACCAACCACCGAAGTCTACAATATCTGTTCAAACAGAAAGATCTTAACGTGCGGCAGCGGAGGTTGTTAGAATTGCTTAAGGATTATGATATCACCATCTTATTTCATCCCAGGATGGCCAATGTGGTGGGTTTATGCCTTGAGTCTAAAGGCGGAGAGTTTGGGTAGTTTAGCATATCTACTGGCAACGGAGAGGCTATTAGCATTGGATGTTCAGGACATAGCCAACCAGTTTTTAGATTGGATGTTTCATAGCCCAGTCAAGTTCCTTCTTGCTTGGTTTCTCGATCCTCCATATGATTGTATCAGAGAGCATCAACATGATGACCCCCATTTACTTGACCTTAAGGACATGGCTCAGCACAGTGATGGATTTCTATTGGAGATGACAGCGTGTTGCAGATGTAGTGCCGGTTATATGTACCCTATGTGGATGTGTTACGTGAGTTTATTTTTCAAGAGGCCCACAGTTCGCAGTACTCCATTCATCTGGGTGCTGCTAAGATGTATCAGGATTTGAGGCAACACTATTGTTGGAGGAGAATGAAGAAAGACATAGTGGATTATGTTGCTTGGTGCCTAAATTTTCATCAGGTGGAGTATGAGCATCAGCGGTGGGGTGGTTTGCTTCAGCGACTTGAGATTCCCGAGTGGAAGTGGGAGTGTGTCACCATGGAATTCATTGTTAGGCTCCCACATACTTAGAAGAAGTTTGATGTGGTATCGGTGATTGCGGACATGTTGACTAAATCAACTCAGTTCATTCCGATAGTGAGTACCTATTCTTCAGAGCAGTTGGCTTAGGTTTATATCCATGAGATTGTCCCACTTCATGGCGTGCTCATATCTATCATCTCTAACCGGGGTATGTAGTTCACATCACGTTTCTGGAGAGTCATACAACGTGAGCTAGGCACACAGGTTGAGTTGAGTATAACATTTCACCCCAAGACGGACGGACAATCCGAGCGAACCATTCAAATATTGGAGGATATTCTTCGTGCCTGCGTTATGGATTTCGGGGGTTCTTGGGATCAGTTCTTGCCGCTTGCGGAGTTTGCCTACAACAACAACTATCAATCGAGCATTTAGATGGCTACTTATGAGGCCATATATGGGAAACGGTGTCGTTCCCCAATTAGTTAGTTTGAGCCGGGAGAGGCTAAGCTATTAGGGCATAGATTTGGTTTGAGATGCCTTGGAGAAGGTCAAGTTGATCTATGATCGGCTACAACCCAATCTAGATAGAATATTTATACAGATTGGAAGGTTCTTCATGTTGCATTCATGGTTAGAGAGCGAGTCTTGCTCCGATTTTCACCCATGAAGGGTGTAATAAGGTTCGGGAAGAAGGGCAAGTTGAGCATTAGGTATATCGGATCTTTTGAGATCCTTGAGAGGCTAGCATTGCCACCTAGTTTATCTGTGGTTCACCTAGTGTTCCATGTATTTGACTTATGCTCCGGAAGTATTATGATGATTCGTCTCATGTTCTAGACTTCAGCACAGTCCAATGGGACGAGAATTTGACTTATATTGAGGAGCCGGTGGCTATCTTGGACCGACAGGTCCTGAAATTTAGATCAAAGAGCATTTCTTCAATAAAGGTTCAATGGAGGAGTCATTCGGTCGAGGAGGCGACCTAAGAGACCGAGCACGACATGTGGAGTCATTATCCTCATTTATTTATCACTTCAGGTATGTCCTTATGCACGTTCCGAGACGAATGTTTATTTTAAGAGGGGGAGAATGTAACAACTCGATCGATCATTTTGTGTAATTGCAACTCGTTTCCCCTTTTTATGCTTCACACATGTGTGTTTTTTACTTTATGACTTGCAGGGTTGATTAGTTTTGTTCCGGGAAGCTTTCGGGTTAATATGAACCCTTTGAATCTTGACTTAGAAGTTTAAATTAGAAATGTTGACCAAACTTTGGCTTTTGTGAAAACGACCCTGGACCTGTGTTTTGATGACTCCGATAGTTTCGTATCGTGATTTAGGACTTGGGCGTATACCCAGAATTGATTTCGAAAGTTTGTAGGTTGATTTGTGTTGATTTGCCAAAATTTGGTAATTCGAAATTGAAAGGTTTAACCGTTGGTTGACTTTTAGATTTCGAGCTCGGGATTCGATTTTGGGACTTGGAATAGGTCCTTTATGGTATTTAGAACTTGTCTGCAAAATTTCGTGTCGTTTGTAGTTGATTTGATAGGATTCAGACGTTTAGTTGTAAGTTTAGATAATCTTAAATTTTACTTTGAAATTCATGCGTTTTAGTGTTTGATTCGTAGTTTTAGATGTTATTTTTGTGTTTTGATCGCTCGAGCGAGTTCGTATGATGATTTTAGACTTGTGTGGATGTTTGGTTTGGAGCCCCGAGGGACAGGATGAGTTTTGGACATGTTTCAGAACGATTTTTAACTTAATTGGACTGTTGGTGCTCAGGCATCACAATTGCGAGCACCAGCATCGCAATTGCGAAGGTGATCGTGGGCTCAATTGTCGCAATTGGGAAAACTACCATATTTTTCCTTAGATCGCATTTGCGAACACTTGTTCGCTTTTGCGATGCCCTCCAGTTTGCAAATGTGATGCGAACCCTCTACAGCTTGTACAAAGGGCTGGGAGACGGGATTTTTGAAAATATTCTCTCATTTTTTAACCCTATACTCGGTAGGAGGCGATTTGGAGAGGGGATTTTCACCTCCAAACTTTGGGTAAGTGATTCGAATCTATTTCTAATTATATTCCATCAATACATCTTAGATTTTAACATCAAAATCATGTGAATCAAAATGAAAAATTGTGAAACCTTGTCAATTTTTTGAAAAATAAGAATTTGAGTTTTGAGAGTCAGTTTGGACTCGGATTCTGAAACTAATCACATATATGAATTCGTGGGGTCACGGGTAGTCGGAATTTACCATTAGACCCAGATTTTGACCGGACGACCCCCAATTAACTTTTTTGACTTTTTGAAAAAAGTGTAATCTTAGCTTTATCTATTGAAAATTGATTTCCCTTGCATTGGTTGATGACATTAATTCAATTTTGGTTAGATTTGAGCCGTGTGGAGGTGAATTTTAGGGGAAAAGCTATTTTTGAGAGTTGAATTGGTCTAGTTGATGTAAGTATCTTGCCTAACTTTATGTGGGAAAAATACCCCTTAGAATTTGGGTTTGATTGTGTCTTTGTGCTAAGTGAAAACCATGTATGCATGATGACGAGTGGGTACACGAGTTGTACGTGGTATTTGACCGGTTTAGGCTACTTAGACTCTTTCCATGCTTTAATTGAATTGTAGTATTATGTTCCAAATTCTCATAGTCAATCTATTCTTACTTTTGTTAGTCTATCCTTACATGCCTTAAATGATTTCGTTAACACTTGTTCTACATTCTAACTGATAAATTGCTCTCATGTTTTAGTTGAAATTGATGCCTTTAGTAATATTGCATGTTATCACTTTCATTGTTGATTATCATTATTTGAAGTTATTGTTCGTGTTATCTCTTTCGCTCTTGATTATCATAACTTGAAGTTATTGTTCATGTTATCTCTTTCCTTGTTGATTTCCATTATTTGAAGTCATTGTTATACATTATCTCTTCTATTGTGAGTTATTCTTATTTAATATCGTGGTTATATGTTATCTCATTGTTGAGTTGTTGGTGTTAAGTTGTGAAAGGCATTATCACATTGAGGCGGAATTGTTATTGTTGAAACATCTTCCTTGTTAAGCATTACATTCATTGTTGTTGATGATATTCGTGTACTCGTTGTGGTGGAGCCAAGGCTATTGCTGTGGAAACATTGATATTGTTGATTTTTGGCAAGTTGTGATATGTGGGCACTTGTGATGTGAGTTATTATTGTGATGTGTTATTGACGTGTATGCGGCGGTATAAGGTGGGACTTATATGCGTGTTGCTTGTAAGGGAACTACGTGAAGCCATGCAACGTCATAAGATGGGCTAAAGTGAGTGTAGCTATTTCGGAAAAAAACTATTTTCAAAACCTACTTAAAATGTAAGGCTCACGCGGCGCTATAAGGAAAGATTGTGACTGAGATTATGGATTGTGAATACGAGGCGGTACCTCGGTTGTAATGCCTGATATATATTCACGAGGCGGTACCTCGGTGGTGATTCTTATTGTACACGAGATGGTACCTCCTTGTGATTCTTGTTGTTTTGTTCTTCCTTGTTTTTATCAGTTATTGTCTGTATATGATAGTAAGGTCATGTCCTCGGGTGGAGCTGGGGGTGGGGTCCAGGGGTGGAAAGGGGGGTAAGAAAGCCTCTAGGTTGAGAGTTGGGTCTTGGAACATTGGGACGTTGACGAATAAGTCTATAGAGTGAGGTAAGATTCTTTAGAAGAGGAAGATCAACATAGTATGTGTTCAGGAGACTAAATGGAAGGGTACTAGGGCTCGAGATCGGGATGTAGACGGGTTCAAACTATGGTACTCAAGAAGCGATGGGGGTAAGAATGGGACAGGTATTTTAGTTGACAGAGACCTTAGGGAGCTCGTGGTCGAGGTTAGGAGGGTAAATGATAGATTGATGAGTATTAAGCTTGTAGTTGGTGGGTTTACTACAAACGTGATTAGTGCATACGCTCCTCAGGTAGGTTTGGACCAGGAGGTCAAGAAGCAATTCTGGGAAGGTTCGGACGAGATGGTGTGTAGTATCCCGCAAACAGAGAAGTTGTTCATTGGTGGATATTTCAATGGCCATATTCGGGCTAGTGCTAGAGGTTATGATGATGTGTATGGCGGGTTCTTTTGGGGATAGGAATGAGGGAGGTAGTTCACTGTTGTATTAAACTAGAGCTTTTGATTTGGTTATCGCTAACTCGAGTTTTCGAAGAGGGAAGAGAACCTGGTCACTCTCCATAATTCAATGGGCAAGACTCAGATTGATTATCTTCACAGGAAATGCGATAAAGGTATGTGCACTAATTGCAATGTCATCCCAAGTGAGCAATAGGCTCCTAGTTATGGACCTGGAGATCAAGAGGAGTAGGAGGAAGAGGGCAGTGTGCAGGCAACCTAAGATCAAGTAGAGTAACTTGACCAAGAACAAAGCTCAGAAGTTAGGGGAGGAGTTGTTGGCTAAGTTGTTGGCTATGAGGGCATGGATGAGTAGGGGGACGCGTATAGTATGTGGTTCACGACTGCGAATTGCATTAGGGTAGCTGCTAAAGAGGTCTTAGGGGCTATGAAGGGCTCTCCTAGGGTCATAGAGGGGACTGGTGGTGGTATGGAGAGGTCCAAGGTAAAGTGGAAATTAAGAAAATTGCTTATTTGAAACTAGTGGAGAGTACAAACGAGGAGGAAAAAAGGACTTATTGGGAGTGTTACAAAAGGGAAAAAAAGAAGAAAAGTTAGCAGTTACGACGGTTAAAAATGCGGCGTTTGCTCATTTGTACGAGGAGCTCAGGGGCAAAGGCGGGGACAAGAAGTTGTACCGGTTGGCCAAGGTGAGGGAGAGGAAGGCCCATGACTTAGACCAAGTAAAGTGCATCAAGGACGATGATGGAAAAGTATTGATGGACGAGGCACTTATTACGAGAAGATGGCAGGCATACTTCCATAAACTGTTGAACGAGGAGGGGGATAGACGCATTGTGCTGGGTGAGTTGGAGCACGCCGAGAGTCGGCGGGTTTTCGGGTATTTTAGGCGGATTACGGTAGAGGAGGTGAAGGGGATATGCGTAAGATGTGCAGGGGCATAGCGACGGGGCCAGGCGAAATCCCGGTAGAATTCTGGAAGAACGCGGGGCGAGCAGGTTTGGAGTGGCTCACTGGGCTGTTTAATGTTATTTTTAAGATTAAGAAGATGCCCGAATAATGGAGGTGGAGTAAGATGGTTCCGCTTTACAAGAACAAGGGTGATATACAAAATTGCAACAATTATAGGGGTATCAAGTTGTTGAGTCGCACTATGAAGATTTGGGAGAGGGTGGTGGAGGCCAGGGTGAGGAGGTGCGTGTCTATTTTCGAGAATCATTTTGGATTCATGTCGGGAAACTACGGATGTGATTCATCTGGTAAGGAGATTAGTGGATCAGTACAAGGAGAGGAAGAAGGACTTGCATATGGTGTTTATTGACCTTGAGAAAGCGTACGATAAAGTCCCGATGGAGGTCCTGTGGAGGTGTTTGGAGGCTAGCGGTAGTGATTAAGGATATGTATGACGATGCTAAGACTCGGGTGAGGATTGTGGGTGGTGACTCAGAGCATTTCCCTGTGGTGATGGGGTTGCACCAGGGATCGATTCTTAGCCCGTTTTTATTTGCCTTAGCGATGGATGTACTCTCACGACTCATCCAAGGGGAGGTGCCTTGGTGCATGCTATTTTCTGATGATATAGTATTGATTGATGAGACACAAAGTGGAGTTAACGCGAGGTTGGAGGCTTGGAGACAGACCTTGGAGTCTAAAGGTTTCAAATTGAGTAGAACCAAAACAGAATACTTGGAGTTCAAATTCTGTGATGGGACCCATGAAGCACACGTAGAGGTAAAGCTTGATGCTCAAGTTATCCCCAAGAGAGAAAGTGTTAAGTATCTCGGGTCTATTATCCAAGGTAACAGGGAGATTGACGAAGATGTCGCACATCGCATCGGAGCGGGATGGATGAAATGGAGGCTCTCTTTCGGTGTTTTATGTGATAAGAATGTTCCGCCAAGACTTAAGGGTAAGTTTTATAGAGTGGTGGTTCGACTGACTATGATGTATGGGACTGAGTGTTGGCCAGTCAAGAACTCCCATGTGCAGAAGATGAAAGTAGCAGAGATGAGGATGCTGAGATGGATGTGTGGGTGTACCAGGAGAGATAAGATCAAGAATGAATTTATCCGAGACAGAGTGGGAGTAGACTCCGTGGAGGACAAGATGCGGGAGTCGAGGCTGAGATGGTTCAGACATGTTAAGAGAAGAAGCATTGATGCTCCTGTTAGGAGGTGTGAGAGGTTGGCCATGGTGAGTTTGAGAAGAGGTCGAGGTAGGCCTAAGAAGTAATGGGGAGATGTGATTAGACAGTACATGGTGCTGTTTCATCTTACTGAGGACATGAACCATGATAGGAGGGTGTGGAGGTCAAGGATTAAGGTAGAAGGTTAGTGGGTAGTTTTTAGTTGCTCACCGATAGTCTTAGTAGCACGCATGTCCCTTCATATTCTTATATTTTTATTACGTTATGTGGTTTTGTTCTCCTTAGGTATTGTATTCTCTGTTGCTATTATTTGGTACTACTTATCCTTTATCTCTCCCTTTTTCTTTTCTCTTCCCTCTTTCTTCCTTTCTTGTTTTTCCTCTTCTTCTTATTACCCTTCTTGAGCCGAGGGTCTATTGGAAACAGCCTCTCTACCTGTTAGGTAGAGGTAAGGTCTGCGTACAGACTACCCTCCCCAGACCCCACCTGGTGGGAACATATTGGGTTTGTTGTTGTTGTTATTGTCTGTATATAATCATTGTGGTTCTCTTTAATTGATTTCTTTATGTTATTTTCGTGCTTACACTTTGGGTATTAGTTCATGTTGTTCAGTGTTTCGTATCATTTATTTCTCCGCTTTCCATTATTATCCTTATTACATTTTCATAATGTTTATTTATATTCTAGTAGGTGTCTTGGCTTGGCCTTGTCACTACTCAACTGAGGTTAGGCCCGATACTTACTGGGTAATTTTGTTGTGAACTCATGCTACGCTTCTGCACATCTTTTTGTGTAGATCCAGGTACATCTGTTCGTGCCGATTGTTAGTGATCATCTATTAGCTGCTATACGGAGACTTCAAGGTATGCCTGCTCGGTGTCCGCAAGCCTCAGAGTCACCTTCCTTTACTTTTACTATTGTTGTATTTTCATTCAGACCGTGATGTAGTAGACACATTAGCTTACTCTGTAGAGCTTATGACTCAGTTCCACCGATCCTGGGGAATGTATTGTTGTTGATTCTAATTTCAGGAGTTTATATAAGTTATTCAGACTTGTTTTACCATTTTGTTGATTAATCCTGTCAAGTTATTTTGAATGTTTGGATAACCTAGTCGTTGAGGCTAGGTTCCATCACGACATCCTAGGAGGGAAATTGGGGCCGTGATAAGTTAGTATCAGAGCTCTAGGTTCATAGGTGTTACAAGCCATAATCAGCTTTAGTAGAGTCTTGCAGATTGGTACAAAGACGTCTCTACTTATCTTAGAGAGGCTACGGAACTTTTCGGAAAACTTCACTTCTTTGATTCCTTATCGTGCGAATTGGTTGACTTTGAAAACTGAATATTTGACTTTATATTCACTCACAGATGGTGAGGACACACACTGCTGAATCCGATGATCAGACACCTACACCCCATGTTAGAGCCACGAGAGGTCGGGGCCGGGAAGAGGCCGAGGAAGCGCACGTGGTACAGCCAGAGCACCTGCCCGAGCTGCTACAGAGGAGCCACCAGTAGCTCCAGATAGGGGGCAGGTACCCTAGGAGCCTGTTTCCACCCCTGCACTTCAGGAGATCCTCGTACTGTTCTTGAGCATGTTTAGTACCTTAGCTCAGGCAGGGTTGATTCCACTTGCACCAGCCACATCTCAGGCTGGGGTAGGAGCCCAGATTCCCCCGGTCCGTACCCCTAGAGCAGCGGGTAAAGGTGGATCATGCCCCAGAGGTTATACCGTTACAACTTCTTGTTCCAGTTCAACCCGCGATTAGGGAAGCATCATCATCGGAGGAGCATCTTAGACTCGAGAGGTTCAAGAAGTATCACCCTCCTACTTTCAGTGGTTTAGCTTCAGATGATACACATGGTTTTCTTGAGGAGTGCCACCATATTCTGCGCACCATGGGTATTGTTGAGACGAGTGGGGTTGCTTTCTCTACTTTCCATTTGTCAGGAGCAATGTATGAGGGTGGTGAGTGTACGAGGAAGGTAGCCCAACCAATGCAACTTCACTTACATGGACTCGATTTCCAGAGTTGTTCTTGAGAGAGTTTGTTCCTCAGACCCTTAGGGATGCATGGCGCGGAGTTTGAGCAGCTGCGCTAGGGTACTATAACAGTGTAAGACGACTATCCAATTTAGTTACTTGTCCAGACATGCACCTGCCTTGGTTTCTACAATCAGTCAGCGAATCCGTCGAGTCATCGAGGGGCTTAACTATGGTATTAGATTTAGCATGCCCCGAGAGTTGGATACATATACCTCATATCAGCAGGTGGTCGAGTTTGCGTGGAGGTTGGAGGGTATGCAGGGTCGTGACAGATAGGACATGGAGTCTAAGAAGCCTAGAGGTATGAGAGTATTTAGTGGTGGTCACATTGCAGCTACAGGTATTCCTTGAGGTCCATCAGTGCTTGTTTTCACTCGCGCGTTTGTCGGACGAACTCGAGATAAATCTTGATAGGGGTGCGATTTGACTCGTCAGTCATTAGACTTGTTTCTTTGTAGTTAGGTGTTCTGATATCCTATCAATGGCCTTAATTTGATCTGGGTTGACTTTGATTCCGCGCTGAGATAATAGGAAACCCAGAAATTTACTAGAAGTCTGATGTGCCGGAGAATTTTGGCACATTTAATACCAATTTCTTAGATTATAGATCATTTTAAATTCAATTGTCTGTTATACTTATGTAATTTTGATGTTTGCAGTGCATGAGGCTTGAGGACCCAAAACCGTGGAAATGAAATCAAAAATCCGCAAAAAGGGCAAGAAGAAGACAAAATGCGGACCGCAAACTGAACATGCGGACCGCAAACTTAACATGCGGACCGCATAATGCTCAAGGAAACCGCAAATCACCACATATTGTGTGGCCAATTCAAGCGAAGGAAATGCGGTCCATTATGCGACCGCATAACAAGTTTGCGGGCCGCATAATGGATCGCAAACCTCCAGGAGAAGTTGCTGGGATCAGGAATGCGATGGAAATATGCGGTCGCATATCAACAATGTGGACCGCATAACCAAAATGCTACGACTACCCGGAACCTAGGGTTGCGAAGATGCGATGGAACTGAAGAGAATGCGAACCACATGTTTGTTATGCGACAGATATGCGGTCGCATAATTGACCTGGAAGGGTATTTTTGTCCGAAATTGGCTCCGATTTTTAGCCCACTATAAATAGATTTATTAGGATTTTATGGGGGCATCTTGTCTGAAATAAGGCTACATTCCAAGCTTTGAATATTCCCATCTTTTGGAAGCTTTGAAAGTGAAGAATCTTGCACTTTTGTAAGCACTATGACATTTAGTATTCTCTTCTTTTTGTATTTTAGCATGTGTGACTAGTTTTAAATACTAAGGTTGTGGACCCTAAATAGGTGTAATGTTAATGGGTGTTTAACATTGAATATAAATATAATGGTTGGTTGATATATATTTATTTCTCATTCTTCATTTATTGTTGGTGGTTGCAAACATTAACAAGTGCCATTTTATTCTTTCTTTACTTGGAAAAGTAAGTTAGGGTTTGGTAGAAGTAAATATCAAAGACTCAAGGTTTTACACCTTGTTTAATAGAATCGCTTAGGAATAAGTGGGTTTTATTTGGCATAAATTGATTACTCTTAAATGCAAGTCTTTTATATTTGGAAAAATCATAAGGAGGAAATACTAGTTGGGTAGTTATTTAGAAATCATTTGCATATCAAAAGGACCTTCCAGTAGAAATATATCATATTAACACCGATAGCATTACATTTCATTGAAGGGGGCACAACCTTGGTTTAGTTTACCAAATTAATAACAATCTTATACAATCATAGTTGTTATTAGTTCACCCAATTATCATACAATCAACTACAATACTCTTGTTACTCTAACGGAATAGAAATACGATTTAAGTTAAGCTTCACACTACTCAAGTAAACTTTTCACGCCTATTCCCTGTGGGATTCGACCCCAACCTAGTTGGGTTACTATATTTGACATCGATCGCTTTACACTATTTTAAGGTGTAATTTGAGAGTATCAAAGTCACGCCAAACACGTATTTCTTGAGGTTCAGTTTCATCCCGTACTTCCTCAATTTTTTGAATGCTTACTTCAAATGGTCGATGTAATCTTCAGCTCTAAAGGATTTGACTAACATGTAGTCGATGTATACTTCCATGGTCTTGCCGAGCTGGTTTTTGAACATCTTTGTGACCAGTCTTTGGTACATTTCCCATGCGTTCTTTAACCCGAATGGCATGACCCTATAGCATTACGTTCCCCTGTGAGTGATGAATGTTATTTTCTCCCGGACATCCTCATCCATAAGTATCTGGTTGTAGCCCGAGTATGTGTCCAAGAAGTTCAGCAACTCATGTCACGTCGTGGCATCGATGAGCTGGTCAATATGCAGCAATGGGAACAAATCCTTCGGGCAGGATATGTTCAGATCGGTGAAGTTCACGCATATCCTTCACTTCCCGTTCTTCTTTTTTACCATTACTACGTTAGTGATCCACTTGGGATACTTTGACTTCCTAATAGAGTCGTTTGCCGGCAGTTTCTCCACTTTTTTGTGGACGACCTCGTTGATGGTGGGGTTGAACTTTTGTCCGACTTGCACTACTAGAGGGTAGTATGGGTCTATATTCAGCTTGTGCGTAGCTATATCTTTGGGGATTCCTGGCATATCTGCATGGCTAAAAGCGAACAAATCTACGTTAGTTATTAAGAATTGACTGAACTTACCTAGGTCCTTGAGCTTGCAGCCTATGTATACCTTTTTGCTTGGGTCGCTCGAGTCTAGCTGGACGGGTTCGAGGTCGTCTACAGTTGATCATGAAGTTTTGACCGTTTCTAGATCCGTAATGGTGTCTTTGGCTTAGACTTGAAGGGACCTCGACCCTGCTGATTGCTATGCTTCTTTTTCCTTTTCTTTCTTTTGTTGAGTGGTCATACTATTTTGGCGATCTGATAGCATTCCCTGGATGTACGTTGTTCCCCTCGTATGTTGAATATCCCCTAGGCAGTTAGGAACTTGATTAATTGGTACAAGTTGGAAGGGATTGACCTCATGGACTATATCCACGGCCAACCCACGATGGCATTGTATGCCGTGTCCTAGTCCATGATGTGCAATGTGGTCTCCAGCGTCACCCGGCCGACGAGGACAGGGAGTGTGAT
Source organism: Nicotiana paniculata (assembly GCA_005239505.1). NCBI lineage: Eukaryota > Viridiplantae > Streptophyta > Magnoliopsida > Solanales > Solanaceae > Nicotiana > Nicotiana paniculata. The sequence goes on from ML337516.1 coordinate 70,568, forward strand.
CTCGCTAGAAGTCCATTCAACTGCATTATTAAAACTGGTTAGTGTGATGCAACACGACACTATCTTATCCTTGAGTCGCATCTATACAAGGACTCGAGGATGAATAATGCATACTCCGCTTCCATCGTCAATCATAATCCTCTTAACATCAATATAAAAATGCATAAAGTAATAACAAGTACATCATTGTGACAAAAGGTCAAACCATCGACATCCGACTCATCGAATATGATACTTTCTTCGAGGCCGTCATACCGTTTGTGGGTGATCAATATCTTGAGTTTGTGAGTGGTGGTGAACCTGATTCCATTGATGGAGGTGTCATCACTGCCTCTGATAATCATGTTAATGGTACAAGCGGGAGACGATGGCTTTGGTGGGCCTGGGCGTTCTCTCCCTTTTGCTAAGGTGTCCTTGCCTTTGTCACTAAGAAACTCCTTGAGGTGTCCTTGTTGCAGCAGAGTCGCCACTTCTAACCTCAGGGCATGAAAATCCTCGATTTTGTGCCCTCAGTCTTGGTGGAACTCACAAAAGGCGTTCGACTTCCTTGTGTTCGGGTTGGACCTCATCTTCGATGGCCATTTCACCTTTAGTCCGAGCTTCTCAAGTGAATAGACCACATCTATAGGTGACACACAGAAGTTATGAGTAGATAGTAAAGGAACCATACCTCGGTCACTTCTAGGGATGTCTGATCTCGGCCTAGAGGGCCGTCTTCGCCGTGAAAGTTGGGGACATGTGGCTTGATGTAAGGTTGATGTCGATTTTTACCACGTTGCAGCATTGGAGGGACTCTCCTCATATTATCCCTATATTTTCTCTTGGGTTCGGACTGCACTAAGATGAGTCGTCGGGTTGGTCCATTGAGGTCTTCATCGCCTGCTCTGACCTCGGCACAATAGACATTGTGAATCTCATCCCAGGTGGCCAATGGGTATTGCATTAATCGGTTGAGGAGCTTTTGAGTCGCCCTCAAACCTTCTCTATTTAGCCCATTCTGGAAGACTGCTATGACTATTCCTTCAAAGACATTTGGTAAGGTCATCATTACTCCGTTGAACCGAGCCAGGAAGTCCCTTAGCCTTTCCCCTGGAGATTGTCTAATGGCGAATATGTAGTTTAGCCTGGTTTTGGCCTTCTTGGCCTCGGCATGTGCTGTTACGAACTTGTCTGCCATCTCCTCGAATGTTTCTATGGAGTAGGCCGGCATCTGTGAATACCACGTCAATGCTCCCCCTATGAGGGTTTCACCATTTTTTAACAAGATGGAGGACACTTGTTCTTTGGTGAGGTCGTTGCCTTTTACTATGGTGATGTAATGGTTCACATGGTCCTCGGGATCAGTCCTCCTGTCATAGATTCTGAGGTACGGGGCATCTTGAAGGTTTTTGGTACGGCATGAGGAGATGCTTCTTCCCTATACGGCTGCCCTACGAACTTGTCAGCGTCCCTTCTTGGTATTAATTTGGGGGCGTTTGGTATCTTGTCTACAATGCTCTTTCATCTGTTCCTTGAGTGCTCTCTTCTCATTATCCATCTCCTCCATTCTTCTTAATATAAAAGTGAGGGTTCCATCGCCTGCACTTTCAATAGTTGTATGGGTATTACCTTGAGTTTGAGGATTTAGTTGGTCGTCTTGCCCACTCATATGTTAGGCTGCAGGAGTCTTTGGGGTTTCCACGGGCGTTCACGGGACCTGCTTACTCATCACGTTGACCAAGGTGTCAGTTAGCCAGGCCTCTAGGAGTGTTTTTATGGTGGGTGTTGCTCCTTCTTTTGCGGACGTGGAAGCTTATGTTCCATTGGTTTAGTCGTACTACAGAAGGGTGCCTGCGACTTCCTTAGCGCAGGGGATGGCATAGGGGTCGTTTCTTCGTCTTATGTTTTGTGCCCTTCATCGATGTCACTCATTAGATTGAGCGGGATGTTGTCTGTCGCTCCAGCTCCTTTTCCCCGGTCAGTTTTTCCTTGGTGCCATGGAGTCTTTGTATGCCAAGAGAAAGGAATAACCATACAGTGTACTAGGTTAGCAAATTATGAACGTTATAGACATGAATGAAAACTAATAGTTTAACTATGAAATCCCCACAAACGGCGCCAAACTTTATGACCAAAAAAATAGATTTTGTTTTTATACAATTAGATTGATTAAAAACAGTGTTAATCATAGTCAACATTATTATCCAAGGATAGATCTAGTATTTTACTGTGAATATTTAGTATATAACATTAAAGAAAATAACTTGGGACAATAATGAAGCAATAATGACTTGAAAATACAAAAGAGAGTAATAAATGACAATAAATAAATTTCAAATAGTGAATGAGACAAAGATAAAACGATAAGGATGATTTCCCCAAATGTCTTTTTGATAATGATGGATGACGATAAACAGCCGTATGTTTCGATCTTTCTTGGATAGGGAGAGAGGGATAAAGGAAGGAGAGTATAAAGTCAAGCTTTATTTCTATTCAATAAAGTAAGAATCTTGAATGTTGATGAAATTCTTTACCAAAGATCCAAAATTCTCTTTTGATCTACATCTCTTCCTATTTATAAGAGCACATGATCCACAAAATCCTAGATAGTACAAAAGAAGGGAATATCCTTAGAATATTTAGTAGGGAATCTAAATCCTAAAGCTGGCCATCACCTCGTGTCCAGGATGAATGCTCATCCTCGTCATCTGTCAAACCAGTTCGACCTCGGTATCGCTTTATCCTTCACCTCTGACCTCGACCTTTCGGAGTAATGTCGACATGTCACCACCATTGTATGCTTTATTACAGTTGACTAGGTCAAATATGTCAAATAAAGTTTTTACTCATACACATACCATGATGGATATGATTAAGAATGAAGATATCCGGGTTGGAGTGAGAGTGTCTCCGGTGGAGGACAAGATGCGAGAAGTTAGACTTAGATGGTTTTGGTATGTGAAGATGAGAGACACATATGCCCCACTAAGAAAGTGTGAGAGGTTGGCGCTGGAGGGGCTGAGGAGAGGTAGAGGTAGAGGTAGACCGAAGAAGTATTGGAGAGAGGTGATTAGGCAGGATATGAAGTTACTTAAGCTTACCGAGAACATGACCTTTGATAGGAAGGTGATCAAGGTAGACGACTAGTAGATAGTAAAGAGTATTAGTGTTAGACCTGTATTATGTTATTGTTAGATTTATTACTTGTTGTTTCATTTGTCTTATTTCTTATTATTTTGTTGTTGTTATTATTTGGTGCTATTAATTTTTTTCTCGTCTTTCGTGAGTCAAAGATATATCGAAAATCGTCTCTCTACCTTCAAAGTAGGATTAAGGTTTGGGTACACATTATGGGATTACGTTTCGGGAGTTGAAGGACCTTACTTGTAAGTGGCCCCACCACATTAAGAGGAGGATCCGTTTGCAGTATTGTGTGGTGTGGTGAGGATCCCAAGGCGGCTGTCCGTCGATTACAATTTTCACACACAGAGGCTAATAGTAGCCCACATAACAAACACGCTCTTACATTTCCATTTCCGTGGAAATCAACGGAAAACAGACAAACAAACAAAGAGGGCTTGTACTTGTAATGGAGTCTCCTTTCAAGTCAGACATACTAAAAGGGAAAGTAGCACTTTTGACCGGAGGCGGTTCTGGTATCGGCCTTGAGATCTCTACTCAATTCGGCAAACATGGTGCCTCCGTTGCCATCATGGGCCGCCGCAAGACCATCCTCGACTCCGCCGTCTCCTACCTTCAATCCCTTGGTATTCCGGTAATATTCTTTTCCCCTTTTCTCCTTTCCTTTTACCTAATCATTTTTGTTCATTTCTTTGTAATCAGCGCTTTTACCAAGCAGTAGCTGTAAGCTGTCCTTTTACCTGATTTCGCTTGTGATCACTTAGTATGTTCTGGGTAATATATTTACAAAGTACAATTATTTGGTTCTTTGCCTTCGTACAGATGCGTCAGCTTATTTATCAGATGATTGAATCAAAGTAATTTTGCTTTACCTTAAAAGTGCCACTTGACAAATAAANGTAGATAACAGAATTTTTATTACCAAATGGTATATCAGTAAAACTACCAAACAACTTATGGAACAATCTGCACCATCAAAGATAGAAGTTAAAATAATCATTTTGTCCTTAATAACATGTTCTTCTAGGAATGTGATGGCATAAAACTAAGGGTACTTTTGGTTTGTTATAATATTAAACTTACGAGTCTAAAGTCCATTATTACTTAAGCTCCATGTACAGTCAAATATAGAGGGACAGTGAGTACTACTTCAGTTGTGATAGTGTCATCTTACCGTTCCTTTGCTTCCATTGCACATCGCTAGGCAATTGGCTTTGAGGGGGACGTGCGAAAGCAAGAAGATGCAAAAAGAGTTGTAGAGTTAACTGTCAATCATTTTGGGAAGCTTGACATTCTTGTCAATGCTGCAGCTGGCAATTTCCTTGTATCTCCTGAGGATTTGTCTCCAAATGGCTTCAGGACAGGTTTGTTTCATAAAGATTTTGAACAGATTATTAAGCTTCTTATGTATCAATGCACAAGTGAACCTTCTAAGACCTTAACGTCCTGCTGAAATGTGCAATAAAACAAACCCCATTCAAGTAGGAAGGAAAAGAAAGACGGACAAGATTAGATGACGAGTATTCAATAGATTCATAGCAACATTCGTGAGACCTTAAAATTCATTGGTAGTTTCGAGCCCTTGGTATATTGGGAGCTTTTCTGTTCCAGTAGCTGACTTGGCTTAAAAATCGTTAGAATCACCTCTATTAATTCTAGCCAGCTTCTTCAACATGGCTACTATTCTTGAAATCAATTCAATGTTCAAAAAGGTGAGAGGTTAAACACAGAAACTATTTCTGGACATGAGTGTGAAAATTCCTCTCCAGACCTTCTGTATTGTCAGTTTCTCTTAATCTATTTTCCCAAAACAAGCGTGGAAGAGAGGAAAGTTTTCCTCTTTCTCCATTTATCTCGTGGGCTTATGGCCGCTTCTTGAGGAAGAGGCATGAGGTATAAAAATGGATGTTGAGTGAGGGGAGTGCTTGTACAAGAAAAAGGAAGGAGTTACTTGCCTCTGATTTGAAGTGAGGAGATTGCTTTAACAATATTACATATTGATTCTTTTGGTATGGTCACGATGGCTTTTGCAGTACTAGATATTGATTCTGTTGGCACATTCACCATGTGCCATGAAGCACTTAACTATATCAAGAAAGGAGGACCTGGAAGGAAATCGACTTCAGGTGGAATAATACTGAACATTAGTGCTACTTTGCATTACACTGCATCTTGGTATCAAATCCATGTAGCTGCTGCCAAGGTTTGAAATTTTAGCTTCAGGCATAGTTTGTGTTCATTTTTATTTCGTTATGTTTAATTGTCATTCACATCATCTCTCTGTACAGGCTGCTGTTGATGCAGTCACTAGAAATTTGGCTCTAGAGTGGGGCACGGACTATGATATTAGGGTCAATGGTATTGCACCAGGGCCCATAGGTGATACTGCTGGCATGCGTAAACTTGGACCGGAAGAGATAAGCAATAAGAGCAAAGAATACATGCCCCTGTACAAACTTGGGGAGAAATATGATATTGCCATGGCTGCTCTCTACCTTGCATCAGATGCTGGTTGGTACCTGATGCCTCTTAGACTTACAGTGAAGTATTACTCCTAGTTGTTAATTCTAATGGGTCATATTGATATTTATGATTCTAAATGAAATTTCAAGATATTAAATATAAATTGGGATAGATGCATATTGTCATTAAAGACATAATTCCTATTAGGTGACTGACAGTTTCCACCTCTACGCCCCTACTCTTGCCTCACCACCATGTGTATGTCCAAGTTCACTACTGATATGACCAGTTAGTGTCAGTTCGTTGTACCCACTTGTGGTGTGTCTCTCCCTGTCACTTATACTGGGTTTAATTTGAAATAAGGGACTCACTTTTCCACTCTTTTGCTCTCCACTGGATGTTCAGACTGACTTGACCCCCACTACCACATCTATATTGTCCTTTTCTTCAGGAAATATATGCTACCAATCAGGGCGGACCTAGTGTATATGTGCCGGGTCCAGGATAAGGCCATTGATCACGCCCAACTGTGCCTTAGAAAAGACAAAGCGGTCGTTGCAAATATAATCCGGTTTAAAGTCCGGAGTCGAATCCTCAGGGAACTAACCTACCTATTACAACTCTCAGTGATGCTAATGTAAGCTCAGACACTTTTCCGGGTGCAGTATTTTTATCAATAATTGTTTGGATTTATTAACTAAAAGGACTGATATTAAAAACTAACAATATTTAATATTAAAGATAAATCAATGGTAGAAAGATCTAGGGCAGTGATCTCCCCAATTGCTAAACTAATTCTGACTCTTTTGCCATACTCTCACCGTGTTACTCTATGAGGATTATGAGCTATGGGTTATTGCAATTATGTCTCGATCAACTACAATAATTTACTAGAGCATTCTCTCGAACTACTCTAGCTGATAACTTATGCAGCTCTAATTTATCCCACCAAAGTTTCGTTATCTCTAACCCCACTTTTAAATTCAAGTAATGAATCTCTTCAATTACCCAAAAGTGGTGTTGTTCAACAACAATCTAACCTGGTATTCTTTCTCAAGCAACACCAAGCAATTAGACACGATTAATCAAGGGCCCATTCAATTAATCACCATACAAAGCATAGTTGAACAATCTTAGATTAAACCCGGATCAATTATAACAATATTGAGTCAAAACTTCATCTATTAATTGGTTCCATCAACCCTAGACGGATTGTTAGCTACTCATGCTAAAACACAAAGAAAACATAAAATAATTCATAATTCCCAAAATAATGACAAAAGATGGAGAATAGAAAAACTCTAATTGTAGCCTGGTCTTCTCACACTTGTTCTTGCCTCCAAAATCACGCGGCGCGACCGCGGTGGTTTGCATGAGTTCTGCCTCGCACTGTTTTGCCCACCGCGTTCCAGCCGCGGTCGCGGTGGGCTCCACTCCAGCCCTCTTCGCCTTTTTCTTGCTTCTTTTCACTCGGGTTCTTCTTGATTGGCCTTATACTCCCGCGATATACTCCAAAACGCTCCAAAGTATCTTCCGAACATGGATTATTTCCTGCAAAGAATAAAAACACTATTTAGAGCATTTTGTTGTCATTTGCACTTAAAACAACACTAAAGTATGATTCATTAAGAGTGTAAATAGCGTCTATATAGCCTACTATCAACACCCCACACTTAAACCGTTGCTCGTCCTCGAGCAACACAACCCCACTCTACAGGCCTAATCATCACAGGATACCTTCCCTACTCTCTATACCCAGAAGACTTCACACATGTAGCCTACTTCAACGCGACATCCTAGCCTCGAGAGTGGACTCCTTTATAGCCACGCAACACCTCTAACCGGCTCTCTTACTCTCAGTCAGAGGTCCAGACTTACCTTCCCTTCATGAATCATGTGCCTACTCACTACAAAAAAGACTTATATTATTTACCAATCACACACTGTGGAACTCGAATACAACATTTAACTCACCCTCAGAAACAAATTCTTATGCCACAAACAACACACCATCTCGCCCGTAGTGTAATACTCGACTAATCGAGCTTGTTCGGTCTAGAATCAAATAGGACTTTATTTGGTTGTAATGTTGGCTACGGGATGGGTAAGATACATATGGGTATAGTGACTGCACCTCCATAAGCACTCCACTACATTGTGTACTTTTAAGCTCTTGATTTTGTCAAACCTTCATTCCACCATTACATTATTGTGTTAACCCCTTATTCTTTTAAGCACACTTTTTCTTTTAATAGCCACCACCAATTTGAAACCCCCCTTTTTTTTTTTCGTGGTGGCCTATAGTATTGCTTATCAAACAGTGCACTTTTTCATGCTTCCTTAATTCCACTTACAACCCCAGTCAACCACCCCACACTTATATTTCTTTTCATATCCATTTCACTTCGAGTGCTTCTAAGAGGTGATAGGGTTCAACAAGATGCCATTTAAACTTGGGTCAGGCTTGTCATGTGGTTGCCAAGGAAAACAGGCTTATAGGCGCAACAAGGTTGACTAAGATATGTAACATTAGGTGGGACAAACATATATAGAAGGGTTAAGCAAAGAATGCCTATATCACTTTCCAGACCAAACAAGACTACCATTTCGCTTTGTGCACACACATGGCAAGTTCTAGGCATTGAGTGTTAGCACAGAATACACAAAATCTCACTCACACATGACACATGACTCACTTCAGTTAGGATCATCAGACACTCTACTTTAAGCATTTGAGTCATTCAGGGACACACAATTTAAGGCCTTGTTAGAGTCGACTAAAGAGCCTAAGTGTCCCACTAAAGTAATTTTTATTCAGGGTTTCATGGAGTTAAGGGCCCAATTCCCATCTTTGATTTTTTTCCGCCCAAGACTCCTAAAGTAAAAAAAAAAAACTAACTACACCCGGTTCAAATGAAAACCCTTGGAAAAGAACCGTGGTATAAAGAAAAACCAAGGGGTTGATACACTACCTAACAAAGAAATTTTTTTTGTGCTTTCTCTAGACTCACTTCCCACAAGAAGCAAGTTCATCGTCGGGAGCGGTCTTGGGTAATTTCTTTTTTTTTTCCGACTAAAAACCCTCAAGAGACCTGTCGAACGGTGTCCGTTTTCGGGCCAAGTCAGCACTACTCCGTATATATTCAAAAAAGAAAAAAATATTCAACTACCAACAAACCAATCAATCTACCAACAATTATCCCCCACCCCATAATTAAAGAATTGACATGTCCCCATGGCAACAACAATAATGCACATTGAGGTAAGTAGACTTCCCTGGTTTTCAGTCTTCATAGAGACGGTGGCCGGGTCGAGACGACAGGCGCGCCCTAACGCTCGGAGCCAGGCCATTATCTTCTTCTCGGACTTAGCACTCTGAGTGGCTAGAGTGTCAACTCTGTCATTCAGGTTATCCATTGAGGTACGTAAGCCAGCAACATCTTGCTCCAAGGTAGACATCCGTGTGCTCCGCCGAGGCCGAGATGGGCCCGCTTCATCATAAGGTGTCATTGGCGGGGCGGCGTCAGGCACCACCTCGTCCTCATCGTCCACAACAGTAGGTACAGGCTGCTCCTTTCCCACTGTGATTTTGCTGGCTTTGAAAGGGGCCTTCTTTGCGAGCTTCCCATCTATGAAACGATTCTCGGGGACATTTGTGGCACGGCACAACATGGTGACCAATGAAGGGAAGTAGAACCCTTTGGCTATCTCAGGAGATCTGATGAACATTTCATCGTGGATTAGCCTGGCCACATCGAAGTCATGACGGTTGACAAAACACCAAACCGCCGGTGCACGAGGTGCATTTATATACTGGAGGGCAGCAGTCGGCTACAGATGATGGTGAGCCAACACTTATCTTCCCAAGTGAGAGATTGGGAGTTCAGAGTGATGCCATGCTTTATCCATATGGGCTCCCCTCCCAAACAGATTGATTGAAATGAGGTTCCAAGTGACAGGTGGTGTCTGGTAGGTTTGGTAGTAATCCTCCGCTCCTGAGAAGACCGGTAGCCGATATGCTCGGCGTATTGCTTCAAGAGAAGCATTTACCCGTGTTCTTCTGACTGTGACTACCTGGTTGGCGTGTTCCGGGCAATTCGCATAGAATTCCCGGACCATCAAAATATTCGCCTCCTCCGATTCCTCAAAGAAGACATCCAGCTGGCGTCTCCTCAATTCATGGAACATCTCTAGGCATTCACTCTGCAGGGCGGCCCTGTCAATAGGTAGTTCATGCATCGTTTTTCGGGCTGCCTTTGCTTCAAATCTTTCCTCCGCAGCCTTTGAGACAAACCGAGTAGAGTCAAACTGGCTTGTACTAGCCTGGGTTCTGCGTTTCGTGGATTGAGACATGGTACCTGACACAACAAGGTTTATTGTTAGAGAGGGTTCAATTTGTATGATCGCCGGGTGGTTACTCAGACTCCACCACCACGATGGTCACATTACCAATTTTTAGCTCAATGTGACAATTTTTCAAACAAATGGTGTGCAGAGATCTAGACATGCATATGTTAGCCCATAGTAGTACACACCCTTCCTAATGTCAACCACAATCTTCAACTAATCATCAACCCACCAACATGATTTTCACCCAAGAACACCAAATCTTACCACCAAGCCACGCTAAGTTAATTTACAAAAGAAAAACAATTGTTTTTACCTAGATATGGTGGAGATCTACCATTAACATATACATTATACAAAATAAAAGAACACAAAGAAAAGAAATTAAGAGAGAAGGGAGTTAGTAGACTTACTTGAAGAGAGGAAGAGAGAGAAACCTGGTGGTTGGGGGTGGTGGAGATGAGGGAAAAGAGTGGTGAGTTTGAGGTAGGAGAATGAGAGAAGGGGGGAGGGGAACGTTAAGGAAGAAGAGGGAAGGGGAAAGGGTTTTGTTAAGTTAGGGTTGGGGTATGGGTGGGTGAAGAGGGATTGGGTAATAAGAAGAATTAGAAAGGAGAAAAGAAATAGAAATAAAAAATAAAAATAAAAATAAAAAATTACTGAAATTAAAACTTATCTGGGCGCGATGGGGTTCGCCGCGGTCGATCGCGGCCGCGGTGAAATGGGGGTTTGGGAAACAGAAGATGCATGATCTCCCACGGTCGCGCCGCGGTTCGCCGGGGCCGCGGTGAGCCTAGCCAGAAAAGACGCTTCCGACCGCGGTCGACCGCGGCCGCGGTGACGGTATTCCGATTTTGGTTTTTTTTTTTGCCGTACCGGAGTTGTGACTTGACCCTGTCTTCTCCCAATATGCACTCATGGTGCCCTGTACACTAGTAAATGAGTTAGTAACATCTACATCAATTACAACAACAATACAAAAGAGAAAACAACAGAAAATCATGGGTTGCCTCTCATGAAACGCCTGGTTTAACGTCGCGGCACGACGCAGACTCTTGCCATCACTCCTCATTTGTGTATTGGGGCTCCTCCAAAGTTTTCACCACACTGTCCCCTTTTTCTTCACTCATACCAAGGTACTGTTTCAACCTCTATCCATTCACTGTGAATTTGTTCGTCCCATCTTCTGATTCGATCTCTACAGCTCCACTTGGGAACGTTTGCACTACTTTGAACAGACCTGACCATCGGGACTTTAACTTACCTGGGAACAATCTCAATCTTGAGTTGTATAGTAGCACTAATTCGCCGGGTTTGAAGTTTCGATCCAAGATGTGTTTGCCATGCATCAATTTTATCCTTTCTTTATACAATCGAGCGTCGAATGCGTGGAACCGGAATTCCTCGAGCTCATGCAGCCCATTAACTCTGTTGGTGCCCGCTGTTTCCATGTCCAAGTTCAACTGCCTCAGTGCCCACAGTGCTCTTTGTTCGAGCTCAACCGGAAGGTGGCATGCCTTACCAAATACCAACTTGTAAGGTGATATACCAATTGGGGTTTTGAAGGCTGTGCGATATGCCCACAATGCATCGTCCAACTTCATGGCCCAATTCGTTCTTGTTGCATTCACCGTTTTTGAGAGGACACTTTTGATTTCCCTGTTGGACACTTCAACCTGCCCGCTTGTTTGTGGGTGGTACGGTGAGGCTACCTTGTGGCGAACACCATACTTCTCCAACAAGCGTGCAAACGCTCTATTGCAGAAGTGAGATCCACCATCGCTGATTATGGCATAGGGGGTGCCAAAACGGGTGAAGATGTTTTTCTTTAGGAAATTGGTCACCCCCTTTGCATCATTGGTTGGGAGAGCAACTGCTTCGACCCACTTCGAGACATAGTCAACGGCCACCAGTATATACTTGTTACCGTAAAAGCTGACAAATGGCCCCATTAAGTCGATTCCCCACATGTCAAATACTTCCACCTCTTGGATTGTGGTCATTGGCATCTCATGACGACGGGATATGTTGCCCGTCTTTTGACATTCATCGCAGCTTTTTACCCGGGTATGAGCATCCTTGAACAATGTAGGCCAGTATAGTCCTGATTCTAGTACCTTTGCTGCTGTTCGGACTCCTCCAAAGTGTCCCCCATATGGCGAAGCATGACAGGCCTGCAAAACAGAGGGTTGATCTTGCTCGAGGATACACGGCCGGATCATGTTATCAACACATATTTTGAACAATAAAGGCTCATCCCAATAATAATCACGACAATCCCGGAAAAACTTTTTCTTTTGACTCGAGGAGAAATCGTGCGGTACTATACAACATGCCAAGTAGTTAGCAATATCAGCATACCGTGGTGCCTCCTCCATTGTCATTGCCAGTAATTGCTCATCCGGGAAGGTCTCGATGATATCTCCAACCTCTGTTCTCTTTTCTGCCCATTCCAACCTTGAGAGGTGGTCTGCCACTTGGTTGTCTGTTCCCTTCCGGTCACGAATTTCCAGTTCAAACTCTTGTAGCAACAGAACCCAGCGAATCAGGCGGGGTTTTGACTCCTTCTTTGTTATCAAGTACCTAATGGCTGCATGGTCAGTATAAACAATAACTTTTGAGCCAATCAAATATGACATGAATTTTGTCGAAGGCAAACACTACAATGAGCATTTCCTTTTCAGTGACCGTGTAGTTCAACTGTGCACCACTGAGCGTCCTACTTGCCTAGTAGATGGGGTGCATAATTTTCTCCTTGCGCTGCCCCAAGCCCGCTCCTATCGCATAATCACTGGCATCGCACATCAGTTCAAATGGTTGCTCCCAGTCGGGTGCAATAATGATGGGTGCGGTCACCAATCTCTTTTTCAGCTCCTCGAATGCCAACCTGCAAACATCAGAAAATACGAAGTGCTGGTCTTTTTCAAGCAGCTTACATAAAGGGTTAGCAATTTTTGAAAAATCCTTGATGAATCGCCTGTAGAATCCGGCGTGCCCAAGGAAACTCCTCACTGCTTTCACTGAAGTAGGTGGTGGTAGCTTCTCAATCACGTCAACTTTCGCATAGTTTACTTCAATCCCCTTTTTGGACACTCTATGTCCCAACACTATTCCTTCTTGTACCATAAAATGACACTTCTCCCAGTTCAGCACCAGATTTGTTTCCACACATCGTTTGAGCACCCTTTTGAGGTTACGGAGACAATCTTCGAATGAATCTCCTACCACGGAGAAATCATCCATAAACACTTCCATAATGTCTTCGACCATGTCGGTAAAGATGGCTAACATACACCGCTGGAATGTGGCCGGTGCATTGCAAAGCCCAAAGCGCATTCTCCGAAAAGCAAAGATGCCATACGGACATGTAAAGGACATTTTTTCTCTATCTTCCGGGGCTATTGAGATTTGATTGTACCCCGAGTATCCGTCCAAGAAACAAAAGTGGGATCGCCCAGCTAATCTGTCCAACATCTGGTCAATGAATGGTAAGGGAAATGGTCCTTTCGGGTGGCTGCGTTTAGTTTCCTATGATCCATGCAGATCCGCCACCCGGTGACTGTACGAGTTGAGATCAACTCGTTATTCTCATTTTGTCAGTCATTCCGCCCTTTTTCGGTACACACTGAACGGGGCTCACCCAATTGCTGTCAGAGGTGGGAAAGAATGCCCGCGTCCCGCCACTTAATCACCTCCTTTTTCACTACCTCTTTCATGTTCGGGTTCAGCCTTCGTTGATGTTCCTTGGAAGATTTGTGCCCTTCTTCCGGAAGAATCTTGTGCATGCAGAAGGCCGGGCTGATACCTTTTATGTCTGCCGTGGTTCAACCAATGGCAGTTTTGCACTCTTGCAACACTTTCAGTAATTGTTCAACCTGCACAGCTAGCAAACCAGATGATATGATAATAAGTAAAGTAGAGTTGGGACCCAAAAAGGCATACTTGAGGTGGGTTGGAAGTGGCTTCAGCTCCAGTTGTGGTGGTGGCTTAACTGATGGTTTTGCAGGTGGTGAGGCTCTTTCTTCTAAATAGAGGGGTTCAAATCGGGGTTCTCTCTTCCAAAATCCTTGGCCTTCGAGTGCCATAACCCACTGTGCCAACCCTTCGCCATCCATTTCCTCTAAATTTGTCAAACAAGCTCCCAATGGATCTTTGGCATTAAGGGTCTCATCTTCATCATGTAGGATCACATCCACCGCCTCCACTAGGGAGCAATTTGCATATTCACTGGGTCTCCTCATGGATTGTTGGACGTTGAATATCACTTCTTCATCGTTCAACCTCATTTTTAATTCCCCTGTCTCGCAATCAATCAATGCTCTCCCAGTGGCTAAAAATGGCCTTCCCAAAATGATGGGAATCTCCTCGTCGACTTGGCAGTCCAGAATGACAAAGTCAGCAGGGACTACAAACTTCCCCACTTGCACCAGCACATCATCAAGAATCCCTGTCGGTCTTTTAACTGTGCGGTCAGCCAATTGCAACAACATTGAAGTTGGCCTAGCTCTGCCAATGCAGCTTTGTGTAGATTGCCAAAGGCATCAAGTTTATGCTGGCTCCTAAGTCACACAATGCTTTTGCAAAAAGCATAACTTCCAATGGTGCATGGAATGGTGAAACTACCTGGATCTGACATCTTTTGAGCCATGGGTCTAGTTACTACCGCACTGCATGTAGGTCAGAGTTGTGGACAGGTCCTGAAAATCAAATTTCCGCGACATCAGGTCTTTCATCATCTTTGCATCGCCTGACATTTCCCTCAAGGCATCCATCAAAGGAATATTCAATTGAATCTGACGAAGCATCTCCATAAATTTCCTGTATTGATCCTCATTCTTTTGTTTTGCCAATCTCTGAGGGAATGGTGCATGCATCACTTTTTTGTCCACTGCTTGCTGGCTGTTCTTTGTTAGAATTTTGTGGCACAAGAGGAGCCACTTGTTCTGCAACTTTTTCACTTTCTTTGGCTTTACCTTTTTCAACATGGGCTTGTTTAACCACCACTTGAGTGAGTTCTGCTGATTCATCTATCTCGACTGGAACTAGAGTGACTGGCATAGTCTCTCTTCTGGTTTGAGCAACCTCTTGCTCCCTGTCTAAATCTCTCCCATTCCGGAGACTAACTGCCATCAACTTATTCGGATTTTGCTCCTTTGGGTTGATGTTTGTGTCGGTCGGCAATGCTCCCTGGGGGCGGTTATTTAAGGCAATGGTCAACTGTCCCAGTTGAGTTTCAATCCCCTTTATTGCTGAATCGTATGCTGCCAACTTTTCCTGCATCTTATCATTTGTGCCAATGAGTTGCTGCAGCATACCCTTGATCTCCACCATGTTGCTGTCTTGCTACTGATGAGGTGGTTGTATGTCATTTGTTGTTGGTGTTGCTGCTGATAGCCCTGTCTCTGATATGGAACCACTTGGCCTGGTGGCCGTACACCTCCAGGTTGTGGTATGTTAGGTCTGTACTGCTGGTTGGGTGCTGGCCCCCACTGTTGTCCTCGTCTTTGACCCCCAAAATTGTTAACATAATTCATATCTTCTCTGGGACCCTGGTTATCACCTTCTCCACTATGAACACACATAAGATTGATTGATGCAAGGGGTACACAATCCTCCATTTGTTGTATCAACGATATGCAATTGCTTTGTACCCATCTCGTCAATCTTCTTCGTCAGTACACTCATCTGAGTCATGAGTGTGGCTATGTTCTCTACATGTGAATTATTTGGGTCAAGAGGAACTGAATGCATTATTGGTGTCAGGGTCGTACCTCTCATCATCCATCCTGAATTCTGAGCCATCTTGTTAAGGAATTTGCACTCAGTAAATGTCTTGCTAAGAAAAGCACCCCCAGCCGAAGCGTCCGCATTTGCTTTCAAATTGTCCGCGAGCCCCATGTAGAATCTTTGGCCGAGCATCTGGTCTAGAATACCATGGTGAGGACACTTCACTAGCATCCCTTTGAATCTTTCCCAAGTTTCCTGCAAGGTCTCAGTGGGCTTCTGCTTGTACTGCAATATCTCGTCAATCTGTCTTGCAGTTTTGTTGGGAGGGTAGAACTTATTCAGGCACTGCTTGAACTAATTCCTCCCATGTGGCAATGGAGTTTATTAGGAGTGAATTTAGCCAAATATGAGCTTCCCCAGTCACTGAGAAAGGGAACAATAGCAGCTTGATGGCTTCCGGGGTCACATTTGGCTGCCTTTGGGTCACACAAATTGACAGAAAATTTTTCAGGTGTTGTTGAGGATCTTCAATGTGTGACCCGGAGAACAATCCCTTATTCTGCAGAAGATGCAACATATTGTTAGTGATCTGAAATGTCTCCGCTTGTATTTGGGGTACAGCAATGGCGGTGGCCAGGTTGTCAGCTGTTGGCTGTGCCCAATCATAGAGTGCAGCTTCTGGCACAAGAGGTGCCACCCCTCCATCGTTTGGTACAAGAGGTACCCGGTTGTTTGCGTTGACGTTATCCACATTTTCCATTTCAAGTAGCGGTCTTGTTAGCACGGTTTAATGCTCGGAATGTTTTCCCGGGGTCTGAGAGTCCTTCAAGAAGTTCACCGGTCCTCGAAGTGTTTCTAGGCATACACCTGCTTCACACAAGAATTCAAACGTGAGAATTTCAATGAAAAATTATTTAACACCGTAGAAAATTGAGCTAAACTAATAATTCTAGCGATACTTCTAAGTTGTAACAAATAACACCGTTAGGTCCCAGCAACGGCGCCAAAATTTGATCACGCCCAACTGTGCCTTAGAAAAGACAAAGCGGTCGTTGTAAATATAATCCGGTTTAAAATCCGGAGTCGAATCCTCAGGGAACTAACCTACCTATTACAACTCTTAGTGATGCTAATGTAAGCTCAGACACTTTTCCGAGTGCAATATTTTTATCAATAATTGTTTGGATTTATTAACTAAAAGGGCTGATATTAAAAACTAACAATATTTAATATTAAAGATAAATCAATGGTAGAAAGATCTAGGGCAGTGATCTCCCCAATTGCTAAACTAATTCGGACTCTTTTGATACTCTCACCGTGTTACTCTATGAGGATTATGAGCTATGGGTTATTGCAATTATCTCTCGATCAACTACAATAATTTACTAGAGCATTCTCTCGAACTACTCTAGCTGATAACTTATGCAGCTCTAATTTATCCCACCAAAGTTTCGTTATCTCTAACCCCACTTTTAAATTCAAGTAATGAATCTCTTCAATTACCCAAAAGTGGTGTTGTTCAACAACAATCTAACCTGATATTCTTTCGCAAGCAACACCAAGCAATTAGACACGAGTAATCAAGGCCCCATTCAATTAATCACCATACAAAGCATAGTTGAATAATCTTAGATTAAACCCGGATCAATTATAACAATATTGAGTCAAAACTTCATCTAACAATTGGTTCCACCAACCCTGGACGGATGGTTTAGCTACTCATGCTAAAACACAAAGAAAGCATAAAATAATTCATAATTCCCAATATAATGACAAAAGATGGAGAATAGAAAAAATCTAATTGTAGCCTGGTCTTCTCACACTTGTTCTTGCCTCCAAAATCAGTCTAAAAAACAAGCCTCCCCTTTCTTGGTCGAGTTTATAAGGTTTTAAATAGGGTTAGGCTAATTTCTCCCGTTTTTGCACTTAAGTCCCTGCAGTTTCTGGGCTTTTTCCAGATCGGCCACGGCAGAACGCGGCGCGACCGCGGTGGTTTGCATGAGTTCTGCCTCGCATTGTTTTGCCACTCCAGCCCTCTTCGCGTTTTTCTTGCTTCTTTTCACTCGGGTTCTTCTTGATTGGCCTTATACTCCCGCGATTTACTCCAAAACGCTCCAAAGTATCTTCCGAACATGGATTATTTCCTACAAAGCATAAAAACACTATTTAGAGCATTTTTTTGTCATTTTTGCACTTAAAACAACACTAAAGTATGATTCATTAAGAGTGTAAATAGCGTCTATATAGCCTACTATCAGCCATCTCCAACCCTTGCCTCCATTTTCTCCTCCAGTAAACTCCAAAATGGAGTAAAGTTACTCCAACCATTACTCCATTTTTTACTCCAAAAAAAAATATTCAATTTTATATTGTTCTCTCTCTTCAATATTTTATTATTATCTTTTATTTAAAGTTTATTTTCTTATTTCTATTAAAGAAATTCTATCTTTTTTTCTTTTCTAAATATTCATCGCATATAATTTGTATTCTTTTCTTATATAACATTTAATATAAAATTATTTTATACCATAAGTTTTTAAATAATATAATTTGTAAGAAAATATTATAGATTATATATATTAATGGATAATTCAAATGAAAGTAAAATCATTGAGATACAAGATAATTAAATACATATTACTTTATGGTAAAATTCAGATTAAATACTACATAAATGTTCAACTTCCACCTCTAGTATGCTCCCATAAATGATATTACATAAATATAATTAGGTATATATGTCACGACCCGGAATTCCCACCTTCGAGACCGTGATGGCGCCTAACATTTCACTTGCTAGGCAAGCCAACATTAGAGGATTTTAATGCCAACTTTAACCAATTTCAGTAACAAGATCAATAATATCTGATACATTTAGGATCTAGAGTCACAACTCACGAGCTACTATGATTTACTACAAACAAAGTCTGAAAAGGAAATACACTGTTCTGAAGAAAAGAAACAGTAAATGATAAGACTAGGAAGAGACTCCATAGTCTGCAGACGCCAGCAAATCTACCTTGGCTCCTGACAGCAAATCCGGCTGCGAACCTCTCAGTCAGCTAAGGCCGGTACCAAAATCTGCACAAGAAGTGCAGAGTGTAGTATGAGTACAACCGACCCCATGTACTCGTAAGTGTCGAGCCTAACCTCGACGAAGTAGTGACGAGGCTAAGACAAGACACCCACATATTAAACCTGTGCAGATTGTGTATATGTACAAGAAAAACAACAATAACAGCTAAAACATGTATTACTGGGAGGGGAACATGCTAAAGGAGGAAACAAGATATAAGAGCTACTGCAGATATAATAAATAGAACAATCAATATGCCTTTAATCAGTAAAATTAATTAAACACAATAAAAGAAGTTGCACGGCATCACCCTTCGTGCTTTTACTCTCAACCTCACAATGAAACAAAATGTTGCCCTGCATCAGCCTTCGTCTTTTTACCCTCAACCTCACAATGTAAATCAATTATATGGCACGACATCACCTTTCGTGCATTACACTCTCAATATGGCACGACATCACCCTTCGTGCATTAACACTCACAATATGGCACGATATCACCCTTCGTGCATTAACACTCTCCCTCACCACAAACAATGAACAATATAGAGCAGGGAGATGGAATTCAACAATAACAAGCTTTAACTCAACAAGACTATCAATTTAGCAAGTCATTAGTCTAAGCATGGATAACGACTCAAAGTAAGTAATAAACTACATGGAACAAGCCCACCCGCGTGCTATAACCCGACAAACAACGCATAAGTGCTCATCACTTCACATATACGTTGTACCCAACATCAAAACAAGTAGCAATTAGGCAAACAAATCCTATTCCCTCGAGTCAAGGTTAACCACGACACTTACCTCGCTTCAAAAGGTCCACTCAAAGCTCAATCATAGTTTTGCCTCTCAAACAAGCCTCCGAACCAATAGAATCTAGCAATTTACCAACCAAACGATTCAAATTAAGCCTTAGGAACTACCCATGATTGCAAAGAATTCAATTTAGGTCATTTTTTAAAAAGTCAACAAAAGTTAACCCTGGGGGCCCGCTTGGTCCAATCCCGAAGTTCAGACCAAAAACTCGATTACCCATTCACCCCCGAGCCCGGTTATGTAATTTGTTTTGAAATCCGGCCTCAATTTAAGGTCTAAATCCCCAATTTACCAAATCCTTAACTTCTACCCAAAAACCCCAATTCCACCATGAAAACACTAGATTTTAGGTTACAAACTTGTGAAATGTAGGAAAGATTGAAAGGAAATAGGTTTTACCAATGATTTGGGGAAGAAAGAGTCTTGGAAAAATCGCCTCTAGGGTTTTAGATTTTGAAAATTTGAAGAATGAACCAAAATTCCGTGTAAGTCATATTTTGTTCAGCTGCAGATGTTGCATTTGCGACCTGGGCATCGCAAATACGAAGCCCGCAAATGCGAGAAATCCATCGCAAATGCGAACTCTGACTTGATCGCAAATGCGACCTAATAATCGCAAATGCGAAGAATCCCCCTCCCCAGTTCCCATCGCAAATGCAAAGCAATGCTCGCAAATGCGAACTCTGGCCTTTCCGCAAATCCAACCTCGTGATCACAAATGGGAACTTAAACTGACTCAGGTACTATTCGCAAATGCAAAGAATTGGCTCGCAAATGCGAGCATGTCAGAAAAAGGGAATGTTTGCAAATGTGAACATTGATCTTGCAAATGCGAGATCAGAGGCCAATTACTAGATATTGCAGACACCAGCTGAGTTCTAAGTCTAAATTCACTCCGTAGCCTATCCGAAGATCACCCGAGCCCTTAGGGCTCTAAACCAACTATGCACACAAGTCTAAAAACATCATACGAAGATCAAATCGCCAAAATAACACCTAAAACTACGAATTGAACACCAAATCAAATGAAATTTTCAAGAAAACTTTGAAACTCCTCGTTTCATGAGTCACGTCAAAACAACTCCGTTTCTCACCAAATTTGACAGACAAGTCATAAATGTACTATTGAACCTATACCGGGCTCTGGAACCAAAATACAGACCCGATATCCAAAAGTCAAACATCATTAAGCTTTAAATTTTAAAATTTCTACAAAATGCGTTAACTCGGGCTAGGGACTTCCGAATTCGATTCCGGGCATACACCCAAGTCCCAAATCATGATACGGACCCCATTGGGACCGTCAAAACACGAATCCGGTTCCGTTTGCTTAAAACGTTGACCGTAGTCAACTCAGGTGGATTTCTTTTCGGAAAGACGTCCGGACTGCGCACGCAAATCGAGGAAGGCTAAAACAAGATTTTTAAGGCTTTGGATCACAGAGTTAGGTTCTAAAACATAAGATGACCTATCGGGTCATCACAATATATAAAGGGATAAATTAAAACAGTTAAATTATAAAAATAATAATAAAGTAATAGGGAATAGTAATGGAGGAGATGAATAGTGTCACTTCAAATTTGGAGTGACACTATTCATCCCAGTGTTATAAAAAGCATGCGCTCCTCGCTTAAAGCGCAGAAGCGACGCGAGGCGACGACATAACACTTTTCTGCCCTAAAAAGCGACTCACATAAAAAAGCGCACGCTTTACCCTAAAAAGCGAGAAGCGAGGCGATGGAAAAAGCGCAAAAAAGCGCGCTTAAGTGAGGGTAAGGCATCTACTAGGGTTTTTAAAAATAATTTGGCAAATACACTTCGCAAATACACTTACGCAAACACTCTGCTGCAAGCGGGTACGGGTAAGTTTCTTCTTCTCTTCTTCTTCTCTTCCTCTGATTTTCTTCAGTTCACTGTTCGACTCCTTTTTCTCTTCTTCTTTCTATTTTTTTCAGTTTTTATTGCTCTGTTCTTCTGCTCTAATTTATGCTCTGTTCTTCTGTTCGACTACACTATTTTTTCAGTTTTTATTGCTCTGCTTTTCTGTTCTTTCACTGTTCTGGTTCGACAATTTGGCAAGAACTCATGTTGTTTTGCATTTGCTTAATATGTTTAACTTTTGAGGATTATTCACTATCTAGTTTTAGTATATATTATTTACTTCTTGATTTAAGAATTGAAACATTTGCTTTATATGTTATTTTTATTGAGTTCTTGGCCATTTATCTATGCCTATTTAATTTTTTATTTATTTATGTGTTAAATTGCGCTTCACATGAAAAAAGCGCACTTCGCTTCAGTGAAGCAAGGCCTCCTAGCTTTTTTCCGCTTCTCGCTCTCCAAAACACTGATTCATCCCCCATTTTGCCGCCAAAAATGTAGCAGCGTTGGAGACCAATTACTCCAAAAACCACCTGCATTATAGCAAATGCAGTTCGCGTTGGAGATGGCCAAAGTCCATAACTTTTGACTCCAATCTTGAATATTTGAGGGGTAATCAATATTTGAACCAATTGCTTTAAGCTCCGACCTTGAAATATGTATGTTATAATCCATATTCCAACCTTGGATGTGTATGTGGAATCTCATTTTCTAATCAATTGTTTTAGAACAGACCTTGAATTTTCACAAATTCATTAGTATTGGTATATTTCAAAAGAACCAAACTCCACTGCTTCAATAGAGCAATGGGTGCAGTAATTTATGTCGAAAACTGATAACACATAATGAATCATAACCTGCTTCCTATGAAAAAGACGGAGAGAAACCAACACCTACCATTGTTTACCCTGTACTTAAAACAGGTTTGTCCTTTTTGGTTACCGGTTGAGTTTCTTTTGAACTTTCCACTGTGTTCTCTCTGCCAAACTTGTTCAATGATGTCCTATGTGTTTACTGTGAGATAAGAGTGTGCTACAGTTGGAAAGTGCATACCTTGTTCATAAACCTGCAATTATTGCTCTTTCTCCTCCTCAATTGTATTGGTTTTAAACACAGGGCTGCAATTGGGAAAAGCTCATTCTTTTACTGGAAAACATAATTTAACCTCGAAAAGTATGCAAATTTCCACAATCGTGCATGCACTTACTGCATCAATGTGTAACATCCAGTCTACTTGCAGTTTAGGCTAAACCAGGACTTCAATTAGAAACCCACAATTTGCTTCTGGCTTGTAATAATCTCCTTTTTTTTTCTTTTTTCTTTTTTTGCATATGTTTCCTGCTTATAGGCAAATATGTCAACGGAACCACCCTTATTGTCGATGGAGGACTCTGGCTGAGCAGGCCCAGACATCTACCTAAAGATGCAGTGAAGGAGCTCTCTCGAACAGTTGAGAAAAAATCAAGAAATGCACCAGTAGGAGTTCCTCCCAGCAAGCTTTAAGTTCATCAGCAAGAGTGCAAGACATTGTGGTTAAACAGCACTTGGGGTAGTATTACAGTTTAGCGCATCAAAGAGCTCGTTGAAATACTTTACTAGTATTATTTATGGCTAATGTCCATTGACATACAATTATATATCACAATTGGAAGCGAGTTTATCAGCAGGTTAAGTTAGTACAGTATTAATTTTTTACTGGTGATATAACCCGCGGTTGTAAACGACATATGGCGAATGATTATTTTTAAAACTTTTATGACTACAAAATCAATCTTTACTCTTTGATCAATATTATCTCCTCTAAGCACCAATTGAAATTCCATCGGTTATTCTACTTTTATTCAAGGTTGATAATACCAAATGGGAAAAGAAGATACAGCTCAACAAAGTCAACATCGAATGAATGAAGATAATGCCTTCTAAGGTTTTTTTCTAGTGTTTGTTTAGACGGTAAAGAAAATAATATTTTATGCTACTCCCCTCATCCCCTTCCCCCAAATCCCCTGATTCATAATACCAAATGGGAAAATAAAATACAGCTCATCAAAGTCAACATCGAATGAATGAAGATAATGTTTTCTCAAGGTTTTTTTCTATTGTTTGTTTAGACGGTAGAAAATATTTTTTAAGAAAATAATATTTTTATGCTACTCTTTTCATCCACTTACTCTCAAATGCCCTTGATTCACCCCCCAAAACATATGTTTAACCCCGAACCAAATTGACATTGTATTTATGATTCGTTTTAGATGTTTCATGTAACCTCGAACCAATTGACGTTGTATTTATGTTTTTCTTCTTCTTTCATTTCCTTTAACCTTGTTTTCCTCAATTGATGTTGTATTTATATTTTTTTTCTTCTTTCATTTCCTTTAACCTTGTTTTCCTCAATTGATGTTGTGTTTATGTTTTTTTTCTTCTTTCATTTCCTTTAACCTTGTTTTCCCTATTAAATTGTCAACGAATATTTTGATTTTTCATTCTACTATGAGATAATTTTGAAGTTAAATTTAACATTTTGAACTCTATATCTAGTATAATAAGATTTTTTTTCTTCAGATAACTATAAATATTTGAAGTAATTTAATTTCACTTTTGCCTTTTGTCAAGTGACAATTGCAAGAATTTAATGAGTTACCATACTTTGATGGAATTAAAAAGTGAAATAAAACTAAAAAAAGAAAAACTGAAAAACTAACCAATAAAACTTGTTGTATGTTTAGTTCGATTTGATTTATATATTTAAAACACCAATTTAAATGATTTAATTTCTTATAAACAAACAAGTGAAAGTAAATGGAATTACAAATACAAAACAAAAAAAAAAAAACAATTTAAATGTGATGCTTGCGTCAAACATATAAATTTATCATAATTAAGTAATACTAGATTTTAATAAATAAAAATACACTTCATTAATTACAATCTATGTTACACAATTTAGCTCGACACAAAGTTCCTAGAGAAATAAATAATTTTAAAATTTATGGTATTAAACTTGTCATAATATTATTGTAGTCATAAATTTCTCACTGGATAAAATAAAAATAAAGTTTTTAAATATTTTCAAATATATAAGTATATCATTCTGTTGCTAAAGGAAAATAAATAGTGCTTATTACATAAATTGACACAGAAAGAGTAATTAACAATAAGTAAAAATTATAAAACCATAAATGCATATATCCCTTTTTTTTCTCCTACCTGATATGTGATACCAGTTTGAAGCCCGATTAATATGGGGTGTGTTTGGTATGAAGCAAAATGCTTTTCTTGGAAAATATTTTCCTAGAAATAGTTTTCATGGAAAATGAGTGATTTTATCACTTATTTTCCCTTTTTTTGTTGGTTAGAGATAAAAAAATTCTGGAAAATATTTTTTAGTGTTTGGTTAGAGAGTAGAACTTTTTTTTAGGAAAATAATATTTTATACTACCCTCCTCACTCCATTCCCCCAAGTCTCCATATTTCTGTGCTCTCCCTCCCCCTCTAAATACCCAACCTTTTCAGCAATCTATTTTTTTCAAGAATTTAATTATTCTTTAAAAAATTAACACAAAATCAAGGAACTAATTTGTTGCTTTACTTTTTTATGCAAAAACAACGTTGAAATTTATGCTTCATAACTAAAAAAAAAAACTTTTTTTTTGGTTGAAAAGAAAGTACTCTTTCTAGAACATGAAAATAAAGTACCTATTTTGTTGAAATGCAAGAAAATAATTTTTTTACATACTAAAAAGAAAATACTCATTTTGTTGCAATAAAGAAATACTTTTTCTACATCATAAAAAGAAAATACTCTTTCTGTTAAAATGAGAGAAAATACTTTTTACTACATTTTTTTGAAATAAAAGAAAATATTTTTTCTACATCATGAAAAGAAAGGATGTTTTTTTTGTTAAAATGAAAAAATATACTTTTTTTTATCATAAAAAGAAAATACTCATTTTGTTGAAATAAAAAAAAATACTCTATCTACAACATGAAAAGAAAATATTATTAATAATATTTCAATTTAGGGTAGGGGTGGGGTTGGGGTGGGGTGGGTAGGTTG
Source organism: Nicotiana paniculata (assembly GCA_005239505.1). Lineage (NCBI taxonomy): Eukaryota > Viridiplantae > Streptophyta > Magnoliopsida > Solanales > Solanaceae > Nicotiana > Nicotiana paniculata. The sequence continues at coordinate 96,054 of ML337516.1, forward strand.
ATAATGATGGGGAATAGGGTTGGGGAATGTTGAAAAAAAATTTTGAAAAATATTTTCCCTTCTATTGCTAGAGAAAATATTTTTCAAAATATTTAAGCCAATCAAATATGAGAAAATTAGAAAGTATTTTCCTTCGTACCAAACACAACCATACAATCTAACTTTTCTGTTTCAGAAAATAACTTTTTATCAATTGCATGTTCAATTTCGACGAAAGATACAATGCTACATGGACCACTTGATTTTTATTCAAAAAAGCATGTTTGGATAGTTTCTTTTTACTTGTAATATACTACACTACAAAGAGGAATACAATTTGAATAACAAATATAACATTAATATTGGATTGTGAAGGCAAATCTCCCTCTCCAAAAGGAATGCTTAGCCACTCATAATGGTAGCTTATGAATAGTGACGAAGCCAGAAATATTTTCAAGAGTGTTCAAACTTGAAAGAATTAAAAGAAAATTCCTGACAAAAGATGTTCAATATATATTTTATACATCTAAAATTAGCATTTTACTTATATATACAATGTAATTTTTTATAATATTTTTAGTAAAGGATGATCAGTTGACCGCCCTTTGTAAAAGGTGGCTTCGCCTCTGCTTACTTACTCAACATCTTCCTTGCGGATTAGACCAGGACAAATCAATAGCAGGTGTCAAACGGTAATGACTGAACATCTCTTTTTCCACATTTCATCGTCTGAGAATACTATCTCACATCTATAAAGACAACTGAATAAAAGCGTTAGCACACTTCTCACAGAACATCTCACGCAATAGAGAAAAATTCAACTGTAAGCACCATGAAAACTCTCTAATAAACTTATTTTGAGTTCAAATTAAGCCTGTCAAACGGGCCGGGTTGACCCGTTTCCGAACCGGCCTAGACCAGTAGTAAGGGGCCGAGTGGGCTGAGTTAGGGATTGGTCCGTTCACCTAAAAAGATTCGACGAATCGGACCGGTCAAACCCGGTCAACGAACATTACTGTAGAACCGGTTAACCGGTCCGGCCCAGACCAGTTTAACGGCTAGAATTCTGAATTTGTTTTTCTTTTATAAAGGTGCTATGACCGTTGGCAACAATCAATTGCATTTTGGCCGTTGCCAACGGTTGGATTTGCAAAAATAGTCCTTTTTTGGGTAATTTTTTTTAAAAAATAACACTTTTGTAATTACTAATTTAGCCCTTTGAAAAACTATAAATACACCCCCTCTTTATTTCTTCACTCATCTCTCATTTCTCAAACTCATATTCTCAATTATCATTCTCTCATTCTTCACTTAAAGTGCAATCAACTATTTGGCTCTCATTTTTCTTAGAATTTAATTTATCGTATTATTTATTATTTGAAATTTGAACAGTTGAACTTCAAACTTTGAACAATTGACGTTTCTTCGTGGTAACATTGGAGTTGCGAAATCATCAAGTAATTTATTGCCGAATTCGGTGCATTCCCTCCAACTATTTCTCTTATTTACTATTTTAGTTGCATATTTAATTTTTGCTAGTAATAAAATTTTCACAATATGTTTAATGCTGCAAAAAGAGTTTGTAGTAAGATTGCTAATCGGGGTAATCGGAAAAATAGAAAAAGAGGTACTACTTCAACATCTGGTTGTAATTTAAATAGTCCTATACATGTTTTTGAAACATCACCTGATAATAATATAGATTATGAACAATTACAGGAAGATTTCGGTATAGAAGATAATGAATTAGAAATTGAAGATGAGACACCACTTATACCTAGTAGTGTTGGAGCTGATAGTAGGGGTGGTGGACCACCTGTGGCCCCGACTACTAATCGGAGAAAAAGAAGTAAGGTTTGGAAATTTTTTGACGAAATAGATAATTCTGATAGAGTTAGATGCAAAATTTGTAAAGATAATTTTAAACATAAGACTTGGGGACAATAAGGGGGGGGGGGGCTAGGACACTTACTAGACATATGAGAATTGAGCATCCTATAGAACGGGGCTCTGATTTAGATGAAAATTAAGGAACTCTAAACCCTAATTCTGGAGGACTTATGAAATATGATAAAATGAAGGATCGTGAGGAGTTAGCAAAAATGATTGCTTTGGTTGTCTACCTTTTTCTTTGCTTATTCATCATATCTTATTATGTATATTCAAATGATTTATAATCATTTATTTAAAGGTATTCCTAGAAGTACTTGTAGATCTGATATCTTTAGACTTCATGGACAATATCAAACATACATACGTTATTTGTTTGACCACCTTCCTTGTAGAGTTTGTCTAACTTCTGATATTGGTCATGCTGTTAATGGAAACGATTATTTAAAAATTACATGTCATTGGATAGATGATAGTTATTGTATGCAAAAACGTATTATCGCTTTTAAATATGACGAAGATCAGAGTCATACTGTTGTGTTTATAAGTACTACTATTTGCGAAGTTGTTGAATTTTATAATCTTAAGAAAAAAGTATTTTGTATGTCATTTGATAATGCTTCCAACAATAATGCCGAAATTTCAATATTAAAAAACTGCATTTGCAACCATCACTTGACGAAAATTTTCATGTTAGGTGTGCATGTCATGTTTATAATTTATTTGTTAAAAGTGGCCTTGATTTATTTTCAACTGAGATTACTCATGTTAGAAGAGAAGTTAGTGTTATTCAAGGAAATAATAGACAACCTAGAATTAGGAAATTTAAGAATAAGTGTACCGAGCATAACCTTAACCCCAGATTCATGCCAGACGAAATTGTTACTAGATGAAATTATACATACTTATTTTTAAAATGTTACTACAAATATAGATTGCCAATAACTGAAGTTGCTAATGCGCATTGTACCGATCCAAACCGTATGTTAACAACTACTACTTGGAAGGCCATTAATGATGTTGTTAAATTTTTACATAAATTTTATACAACTACTGTTGAGTTTTCTGGAGCATATTATCCTACTGTTACTATGACTTTAGTACATATAGCTGAAATTTCTTTTCTACTCTCTGAATTTAAGAAGAAAGAAAAATAAAAGGATGCTGTTGGAAAAATGCAAGCGAAATTCAAAAAGTATTTCTTTCCAATTCCTCCGTTTTACTTAATTGATGCTGTTTTAAATCCTTTTATTAAGATGTCTGATTGTTGCAAATTAATCAATGCTTTATATACTTATATGGAGATTGGACCAACTGAAATCCCATATATATATGCTTTAATCAATGCTTTCCATTATGGCTCGGGACGTGCTGAATGTGTCAATTTCAACTGTTGCATCAGAGAGTGCATTTAGTCAAGCAAGACAACAACTTAGAGACACCCGTCACTCATTGGGAAGCAATGCTTTGAAAGTTTTAGTATGTTTCATACATTTCATTACATCGTAACGAAGAAATCAGGGGCGTGAAGATATTGATAGACTAGAAGACGAGGAACTTGGAGATATATTAACACATGGTAACCCATCTGAATTTAACACTCCAGAAGATGACCAAGAAGTATTGATTATGAAGAACTTACTAAGGCAATGCAAAACCTTTGAATTTACTCTTTTTTCGTTAATTTACTTGTTGTTAAATGTAAACTTCAATTTGTAAGTTTGAAATAAAAAGGCACTTGCAAATTATAAGTGCAATTTTTTTTCCATATTCATTTATGATTTTATTCTATTATCTTAAACTATTAATGAAATATTCAAAATTTCAAATATAAAAATTTTAAAGCCTTTGCAACCTTTTATTCAAACTCTTTTTATAAAATTATTTTTTTGTTTTATATTTTTACTTTATATTAATATAAATTACGATAGTTATACAAAATACAAAAAAAAAATAACGCTAACCCCGCCCGTCCCGACCCCTTGGACCCATAACCCTGATGGTTCATTTTTTACCCGGATGGACCCGGACCCATTAAGCCCGGTTTAGCATAACCCGTAACCGGCTCGGATTGAAAATCGACCGATTACCCTTTTTCCCAACCCGGATCGGCCCGGCCCACCCGTTAAACACCCATAGCTCAAATCTAAATAAAACATGTTCATATAATTAACTATAAATATGTAAATTCAATATATGGATAGAAATTAGAGAAAAAATAACCCCATCAATTATAAGCAATCAATTAATAATAAATATTATAGTCCAAATAACTAACCGTTGAAAATCAGTTGACTTATATTTTATCTTCCCTATAAACCCAGACTAATCATTCTATACTCCATGAAAACATTTTAAGTTGAGGGCATTATTAGAAGTTAAGAAACAAAGGCAATCCAATGGATTGCCCATAAAAAAAAAGAGAAGCACAGTCCCAACAGCCTTTGACACACTAACCACTCCAGTATTCCAGGAACATAAATAGGTAAATAAAGATGAGAAGCGTCCAGTCATTCGGGAGAATAAACTAATGTGACTATTTTTTTTAGTAAGAAAAAGGATAATTATTAAAGAAAGGAAGTGAACAGTTGAAAAAATAATATTAAATAAAGTGAATGAGAGGACTGATCTTTGTTGCCCTCACAAATTATAAGAATCATATATGAAAGAAAGTACATTAATACTGTTACGCGGCGCCTTCCTGAGATTCCTTGGAAGAGCGACGTAAGGCTAAGCCACTGATGTCATTGCAGTTGCTGTCCGCCAACTGAGGTCCCCTCCGTACGCTAGACGAGATTGTCAGTGACGTACGGAAAAATCAATGCCAAGAACAATTGAGAGAAAAATAATGAGAATTGAAAGAAAGCTTGATTGCATTAATGAAAGCTATTACAAAAGAAAGCAACGCGGTGTCGAGGGGGAGAGACACCAGTATAGAGAATTGCTTGCTAGAAAGTTTTTGATTGCTTGATCCCCCCTAATAATGCTTAAAAAAATAAACCAAAGTTACAAGACTTGACCTAACTAAGCTAGAGGAACATAATGAAAGTACATGGAATAAAACTACTCTATATTTATAATGAAAAAGACTTAGTTTTCTACAAGGTAGACACATGTCCGTTGTCAGCAACTTTGTCTTTGGCATCACGATCTGCGCGCGCGACATTATCTACGCGCGCGACACTGTTGGCAGTTGTCTGAGGCTGAGCGCTAGCGAGGGATATCGGTGGGGCGACAAAGGCACATGCATGCTTGTCACTTGGTGCAGCCAAGACCACGGGGCCATCTGTGGAGCTAGGCGTTGGGAGGCTTGCCAAGACACCACGGGGCGCGTCCAAGGGGTCATGGGGCATGGATGGAAAGCTGCCCATGAAACTATCCCCCACCTGAGTTGGCGACGTCCTCGGCGCCTTACTTGCAAAATAATCTTCAATTGGGCTCTTGTAGGCTTTGAGGTTTGTTCCCCTCTCCCAAGTATTCTCCTCTGCATCACACCCTTGCCATTTCACCAAGAACTCTTGGTGATCCTTCCTTGAGGCATGAATTACCCGATCATCAAGAATAGCTTCAACACGCCTTTTCCCGGTTGAATTGGGGCCTCGAATACTGGGCATTCTGAGTTGACTCCGTGAAGGATCCTCCGTGTCTTCCCGAAAAGGTTTCAGAAGGCTGACATGGAAGATGGGATGGATTTTCCACCAAGGTGGGGTATCCACCCGGTATGCAACTTTCCCAATGCGCCTTTCAATGGACAAAGGTCCAATGTATTTTTACAATAGGCGAGGGTCATGGACCCTAGCAAAAAAGTAGCACTTTGGGATTTTGACTATCACTTTGTCTCCTACTTGGTATTCAACAAAGTGAAATTCTGATCAGCATGCCTCTTCATCTGCTTTTAGGCTTTGACAAGATTGCTACATACTATCTCCAAATTTCGCTTCCATTCTTTTGAGAAGCTAGCAGAGCGAGGAGATTTTGACATGTTTGGTGCATTCACGGTGTGTGGGAGTAGCGGTTGCTCCCGCTAACAATTTCAAAAGCGCTTTTGTTTGTACTAGAGCTCTTTTGTAAATTGAAACACAGTTGAGTAGCATCCAGAAGCTTCACCCAATTCTTCTGTGATCCGGTAACAAAGTGGCGGAGATATTCCTCCAACATACCATTGAATCGTTCCGTCTGGCCATCAGGTTGCGGATGAAAACTTGAGCTATGACTCAATTTTGACCCGAGACACTTAAATAATTGGGTCCAAAAGTTGCTAGTGAAGCGTGAATCGCGGTCACTAACGATGTCTTTGTATAGGCCCCAATATTTGACGACATGACAGAAGAAGAGTCGAGCTGTATCTTCTGCTGATATATATTGTGGTGCTGCAATAAAGGTGGCGTACTTGGAAATCGATCCACCACAACCAAGATAATTGTGAGATCTCCGACCTTGGGAAATCCGATGATAAAATCGAGAGACACGCTTTCCCAAGGTCTCTTTGGGATAGCTAGTAGTTCCAAGAGTCCCGCCTGTGTCAAGCGGTCGAACTTGTCCTTCTAGCATACTAGACAAGTGCTTACATACTGAGCGATGTCATCGGCCATTTGAGGTCAATAATATGCACGACGAAGTAATGCCATGGTGCATTCTTCGCCGGGATGACCAGCTCACAGAGTGTCTTGACATTCTGCCAGAAGAGTCCTTCTCAAATCTCCTCCTTTAGGAACATAAAGTCAGTTCCCTTTTACCTTCAGGAAACCATCCTCCATGTAGAACTGGCGAGTTTTGCCCTGTCCTACTAGATCAACCAAATACTATGCAGCAGGATCCTTGATGAGTAGATCCTGTATCTGGTCTTTTATGGTGGTAGCTACTTCGCTCCCCCTTAGGGTGGCTAGTTGGCATAGTGATGCTAGGTCAGCTCTCCAACTGAGTGCATCAGCAACATGATTAGTCTTCCCACTTCGGTACCCCAGGTTGAAGTGAAACTTTGCTAGGAGTTCCTTCTACCGGGCCTATCGGCCATTCAGCTTCGAATGGGTCATGAAATGACTAACAACTGTGTTGTCTGTCTTGACCACAAACAGGGATCCCAACAGATAATGCCTCCAAAGGCGTAAGCAATGAACGACAACCAATAATTTTTTCTCGTGGGAGGCATAGCGCCGCTCTAAATCCTTCAGCTTGTCTCTCGTATGCTACGAGATGCCCGTCTTGTAGTAAGACTTTGCCAAGAAAATAGTCGGAAGCATCCGTTTGTACCTCGAATGGCTTGGCCAAATCAGGAAGGGCCAAGATGGGGTTACTAGACATAACCGCTTTTAAGGCATCCGCTCGCCTGGGTCCCCAGTCCCAAGGCGTGACCCTCTTTAGGAGTTCTGTCAATGGCACTGCGATGAGGGAGTAATACTTCACAAATCACTGATAGAAATTGCATAGGCCAAGGAACGCCCTCAAGGCGTGTATATCCTTGGGATGCAACCAATCTGTGATAGCTTGGATCTTTTGCTGGTCCATCTTGATCCGCCCTTCCTCAATAACATGTCTGAGGAAGTCGATATGTTTTTGAGCAAAGGAGCACTTGGGTATCTTTGCGCATAATTTATGCTCCCGCAACTGGTCTAGGACCTTCCAAAAGTGCTCTAGGTGTTCTTCCAGGGTTTGGCTATAAACCAAAATGTCATCCAAATAAACCACCACGAATTCGTCAATGTACTCTCGGAAGACTTGGTTCATCAAGGTGCAAAATGAGGATGGAGCATTAGTCAAGCCGAACGGCATAACCAAGAAATCGAACGACCCATATCTTGTCACACAGGTCATCTTGTGTTCATCTCCCTCAGCAATTCAAACATGCCAATACCCTATGTTCAGGTCAATTTTCGTGAACATCGTCCCCCCCAATCTATCGAACAAGTCTGCCATGAGTGGAATAGGATACTTATTTTTCACAATAATTTTTTTAGAGCCCGATAATCCATACAGAGTCATAGACTACCATCATGTTTCTTTTGGAATAGCACAGGGGAACCATATGGGAACTTGGAGGGTACAATGATCCCTGTGTCTAGCATCTCTGTCAACTATCTCCGAAGCTCGGTGAGTTCGGGTTGTGACATTCTTAAGGAGCCCGGGCAGGTGGCTTCGCACCGACACCAACTCAATCTCATGGTCCACAGTGCGCCTAGGCGAGAGTCGCTTTGGCATCTCCTATGACATGACATCTTCAAACTCCAGTAGTAGCTCTTTTATGGGTGTAGGAATGGGACCCGATGAGCGTTCTACCTCTTCAATGCATAGGGTAGCCAGTAACGTAGGTTCATGTATTTTGACTCCCTTCTACAACTACAAGGCTGAGATGTTCTCATCGGCCATCTTCATGGGCATGCACGGGATAATGCAGGCTTGGCCCCGTTTGCTCCCATCATCAGAAACATGTCTACATATGGTACGAGCATGATGTTGGTTTGCCTCAATAATTCCAGCCCAACTATCAACTCGAAGTCATCTATGATCATCACGAGCAAGTTGAATTTTCCTTCATAAGGACCTAGCTTCACTGGTACTTCTCTGTCTATTCCACCCACTGGATGAGTAGGTGAGTTGATAGCCTTGACATGACCTCTTCCCTTTCCTACAACTATACCAAGATGCTCCACCTGAGTTCATACCAAGTAGTTGTGGGTAGCACCCGTATCTATCATCGCTCGAATGAGTTTGCCATTTACCTTCAGTTCTACGAACATCAAGGTCCTCTCTTGTTTAAGAGGAGTCCTCTTACTCGTCTTCTTTTTCCCTTTCTTGGTGATTGGGAAGGGTTCCTTCTTCTTACGGATACCAGCACTGGTTCCCACTTATGCCTCAAAAATAGAACCAACAATTGCATTGAAGGCACCTACTGGTTCGGTCTGCTCCGCATCATCTGCTTCGTCATCCGTCCCATCATCAAAAGCTTGATGGGCGTTCATTCTTGCATGTGGGCATTCATTATTCCAATATAGCCTGCCGCAATGACGGCATCCTGAAGGGGGCCTTTCTCCCCCGATCATTGTTGTTTGAGGCAGCACTGTTGCTGCTTGAGGAAGGAGTCTTAGATTTGGTGGCACTCCGGTCTCCCTCACTTCTGTTAGGGCCACCATTGTTAGGTTGGCCTTCTTTGTATCCCACTCGGACATGCAGTTGAGGCCTATCCTTCCGAGTTTCCACTTGATAGTCCCCAAGTCATTTCGCTTCTTGGATCGCCTTGGGTAGGGTATTTACCCTTTATCTTTGCAGATCCATGCAAGCATAAGGTTTCAACCCTTCCAGGAATGTGAAGAGATTGTCCTTGTCCCCCATGTCACGGATGTTCAGCATGAGCGCGGAGAATTCTCGCACGTAATCCCGCACTGGTTTGTTCTATTGGAGCTCCGGTAGTTTTCTCTTTGCATTGTACTCCACATTTTCGGGGAAGAACTGTAGGCGTATGGCTGCCTTCAGTTTGGCCCATGTCTCCAGAGCATCTTCACCGGCCCTGATGGATTCGTACTTCACCCGCCACCAGAGTTTAGCATCACCTTGAAGATACATGGCAGCAGTTGCTACCTTCTTGGCTTTTTCTAGGCCTCCCACAACATCTAAGTGCTGCTTGATGTCGAAGATGAAATTTTCCACTTATTTAGCATTCCTAGCTCCACTATATGGCTTTGGCTCAGGAATTTTCAGTTTTTGTGCCACGGGGGTGAGGTTCACAACACCCCCGATTTGATTTCCACCTCCTCGAAGCAAGCCTTGTAGAGAAGCATTGACAACATTGTGCTGTCCTGTCAAGTTGTCTATAATTGTTACATGGAAGTCACCCTGTCTGCCTCTTGTTCCCTGTAGGCTAAATCCTCAGCACGCTCATGTTGGAGGCCCTAAAATCTACCAAAAAGTTCGGCTGCCTCAGTGGCTGCCATTTGCCGGTCTCCTTCAGAGTTGCGACTGATGTTTTCTATGTCAACTTCGGCCTGGAGCATTCTGCAGTCCAGGTCGTCCAACCTTTGCACTAGGCTAGTTCTTAGTTCCGGCACCGTATCCACGATAGGTCGTAATACGTCAACTGCCTCTTCAAGGGCCGCAATACAGTCCCCATGATTCACTATGGTCAGAAATGGTGGTAATGTCAATGTGTTCCCTCGTCCGATGTCGAGCCTAGGCTCTGATACCAACTGTTACGCGGTGCCTTCCTAAGATTCCTTGGAAGGGAGACGTAAGTCTAAGCAACTGATGTCAGTGCAGTTGCTGTCCGCCAACTGAGGTTCCCTCCATACGCTAGAAGAGATTGTCAGTGCCGTACGGGAAAACAATTGTCAAGAACAATTGAGAGAACAATAATGAGAATTGAAATAAAGCTTGATTGCATTAATGAAAGCTATTACAAAAGAAGGCAGCGCGGTGTCGAGGGGGAGAGACACCATTATAGAGAAGTGCTTGCTAGAAAGTTTTTGATTGCTTGATCCCCCCTAATAATGCTTAAAAAAAGATAAATCAAAGTTACAAGACTTGATTTAACTAAGCTAGAGGAACATAATGAAAGTACATGGAATAAAACTACTCTATATTTACAATGAAAAGGACTTAGTTTTCTACAAGGTAGAAACAGGTCCGTTGTCTGCAATTTTGTCTTTGGCATCACAATTTGCGCACGCGACATTCTCTGCGCATGCGGTGCCGTTGGAAGCTGCTTGCGGCTGGGCGCTAGCGAGGGATATCGGTGGGGCAACAAAGGCACATGCGTGCTTGTCATTTGGCGCAGCCAAGACCATGGGGCCATTCGTGGCGCTAGGCATTGGGAGGCTTTCCAGGACACCACGGGTCGCGTCCAAGGGGTCATGGGGCATGGCTGGAAACCGCCCATGACATAGTACACATGAAGCACCATTAACATAGTTACAACACATTCATTACTCTAAAGGATGACAGAATTAAAACCAAATGGGCTTAAGAAGATCATATTATCATTATATGCTCATCAGGAAGGAAAACCAAAAGTACACACCAATTGTCTCTTAGTATATACTAAGATCAAAACTCCCACAAATGATCAAAATATTAACACCTATCAAAACTTTAAAAACTTGACTTAGGTGATAATCCTTTGTTTATTCCTGTTTACCTAAAAAATGGTTTTAACAATTATACTTGATTTGTGGTTCTAAAAATTTGTGATTTATTTCAATACTAGTAGATAAGCTAGAAATATTAAGCGTAAGTAAGAAGAATGTGATAACCAAACCAGTTTTGCTGAAGGAGCAAGGGCCTCGAGCTTGATGGTTTCGGGGTATCGAGGTCAGTTAGTAGCAATAAAGTATGAACAATAGATGAAGAACAATAAAGTTGAAGAATAATCTTGAGCACAACAAACGAGAAAAGCAGAGTAGAATATTCTATAGCAGTGAATGACCTATCTTACAAAATGATTGAGGTCTCCTTTATATAGGAGGGGAAAATCCTAATATGGCACATTTCTAATTATTACAAATAATATTATTGGTACAGCTGTATAACGGTCTAGTACGGATTTGTACTATCTCTCACAAATCTTATTTGTCCTAACAACGTGTCATTGGGAATTTCCCATTTTTTCTTGACTGTCATCGATTTTGTACTGCCTCGAGGTAAGCCATGTCGGGCCTTCGATGTGCTCTCTCGAGGTATGTATTCTGAGGTCGGACTCGAACCCTGCTTCAAGCCTTCCAAGCTCGGGCTCGGCGCAACAGAGACCTCGAAATCGGACTCCTCCGATTTCGGTTGTATACAAATAGTCCCCGCGTTTCTTGGAATGAAATGATAAGAAACGATTTGAATTCTTTACACTTCGATATCCCCACCAGGATGTCAGTAACGTGAGGTCAGCGATTGGTGTGACGGAAAGGTTGTGCAGAGGTCATGTCTGCACATTTCTAAAAAAACCATAAATCGATAATGGCTATTGGCCGCCCTTTTAGCTTCTCCAACACGCTTAGATGACCCTTATAAATACTCCAGTCCTTCACTTTTTATGCTTTTACTTTCTACAACATCTTCAAATCTTCACTAACTCTTCTCTGCATTCACCCTTTCTTTGTGTTCCTCTCTTAACCAGTTTCTTCTTGTTATTCTGAAATTTCACAACAAACATGGAAAAAACTTCAAAGACGGTTCCCCAAAAAGAGAAATCCCCTTCATCATCACGCTTGTCTAAGTGCAAAACAGTAGTACCTCCTCGTATTGAGGAGTGTACCCCCAGGCCTTGTGAAACATCTTCTAATTTCAAGGTCGAAAAACCTTCCTCGGTTGCGGGACAGTGTGAAACCATGGCTCGATATATTAGTCTAATAACTAAAACCGAAAAAGTGAAGGCTGATTGCCGTTGGAGGGATGCAGTACAAGTGGAGATCTCTTCACCCGAAGAGGACATAACCACTTACAAAGCTGGTTTCCTAAGCGTATACACATACCCATTCACCTTAGGTCCCATTGAACCTTCTTTGCCACCGATAGACCTAGTGATCCTCGATTTTTGTTGACAATATCGGGTGACGCTCGGCCAAATATATCCTTCCATCTGGAAAGTTGTTTACCTGATTAGGTACTTTTCAAACATGGTCGAAGGGATGCCTTTCACCCTCGACCATTTGATTAGACTGTACAACCCTCATCTCTATCGAGGTGGATTGATAAAATTACAACGTCGATCTTCAAATTCTTTCTTCGCTTGCATCGATGAAGATAAATATCGAGGGTGGATGGGCCGCTTCGTTCGAGTCAGGACTTCCGACCTTATTCCTGCTGAGAGGATGCCATTCCCCGAGGAATAGAACATGAAGCGTAAGACTCGACTCATTAAGCATGTTTCATTAATTACATATTTTCTCTTCCTTTAGGACTAACTCCCTTATAATGATGCAGCCGTCGAGTGGTACCCCAACGCGGTTAAGGACCTCCCGGACTGGGTTCGACAACTAGCTTCCACCTCCACATATGGTGAGCGCGCGTGGCGTGACTTGGACAAAGGCCGATGGGAGGCCAAGAACCATAGTGAGTTTTTATCATTGACTTATTTGAATCCCTTAGTGAAATATCTGCTTAACTTTGGTGCTCATGTAGGCCTTGGAGAAGCCGTTTCAATGAGGCCAGCCCCACCTGGCGAAGTAGATACCCCAAAACCTGCCAAGGATAAAAAGAGAAATATGGAGACGCCGACGGAGTCCCCAAAACCAAAAAAGGCCAAGCTTCGAAAACCTAGGGCCGACACGGTGGCATTGTCTCCCGAAGTTGCTGCAAGTCGTCATTCTGAGGATGAAGAGGATGATTGCTGCCTGTTAGTGATCAAAATAAGAGGAAGCACTGATGCTTCAGAGCTCGTCGAGCCGAAGACTACTGCACTAAAGACTACCGATGCAGTCCTGCCTCGAGTTGAGGAGATTCCTGAAGGGAGCTCGGGTAAAGTCCTCGAGCCGACCGATAACCAGAGCATATCTTGTGCTAAAAAGTACTTGGTCGAAGAGCCTGAAGAAAACAACCCCGAAGCTCCTCGAAGGAAGGAGAAAGCCCCGATTGATCCGCTCAGGGGGTGATCGACGTGGGTGACTCTCCACAAGGCTGATCCTTTTCTGAAGGGAAGATACGGGATGCCTAGAACATGAAGACTCCTGAAGCGGGGTCATCCCACGGGGAGAATGATATCTTCGAAGAATTCTTGACTGGGATTGAGGATGGCCCCGACCTCGGCGCCTCATTTATCTTCGAAGAGGCTGATAAGCTTCGAAAGCAGGTATACTTTGTCTTTTAACAACTATGTTTCGGATTTGATTTCTGCCTTTCTAACTTCCTTTATTCGTGACCAGGATATGATGCTCTACGATCACGCTTTCTTGAAGTCTCGGGCTGAGCTTGCCCGATGCGAAGATGAGCTTAGGAAGCTCATGCTGGAACATGATGACCTCAAGGCCCTCTATGTCAGAAAAGAGGGGGAACTTAAAGACCTTCGAGCCTGTTCGGAGAAGGTTTCCCAAGAGAGGGCCGGGTTCATTGAGCAAGTAATATAGCCTTCGTGGGCTTATTTTATGTTTACGTTCTTTTGGTGTCTAATGTTGCAGCTTGATTTTTGCAGCTTAAGCAGAAGGATGATCCGGTGGGGAAGCTTCGTGAGGAGATTAGGGTCAAAGATGCTGAGATCCTCGGGTTGAAGAAATGCATGGATGATCTGGCCTCCGAGAAGGATACTCTTCAGGAAAAGCTGACCTCGGCTGAGCACCAACTTCTGAGTGCAAAAGAGGAGAGTCATAAATATAAGGAGCTTGATGCTGAATTGGCCGCTGAGTTATCCAAAGTTAAGTCCGAAACTGATGCACACATGTCTTCATATCAGACTGTCTCTGCTACTTCAAATGCTCAGGCTAAGAACGTATCTGTTGAATCCAAGCTCAAGCTAACTCATGCCTTCGACCATGCTCGATTGAAATCTCGAAGGCAGGCTCTCGAGGAGGTGCATGCCAAAGGTTTTGATCTTTCTGTCGAGATCGAGAAAGTGAAGGTCATAGAAGAAAAATCGATTGCACTGCTCACTTCCGATGAGGATTCTGCTAGTGGATCAAAGAGTGGTGAAGACGAAGACGACGTCCCCGATGGGGAAGAGTCCACCGAGGATCAGGCTGCCGAAGGCCAGTCCATCGAAGATGCAGCTCTTGAGGAAACCAACTCCGGTCGGGTGACCCCGACAGTAGACTAGGCTTCTTTCATTTTCCTTCTTTTTGTGTGAGGGCTCCATGTGGGAGCTTTGTAAATATGCTTTTGTGAACACCATTTGAATATAAAATAATCTTTTGTTTTTTTAATTTTCGACTTGACTTTGAAATTAGATTTGATGTTGTCGATGATCAGTACGATATATTGGACTTAAAATATAAAATGCTTAGGTTTCGTGTTTGATCAAGAATCGATAATAGGTGATCACTTAGGGTTCGGTCTTCGAGCTAAGCTTTAGCTCGGGATTTTCGAGTCTGAACTGCGTAAGGTCTCGAGCATGGTGTGCTTCGGCCTTTAAGCTCTTTAAGTATCGGCCCTTAGGCTCTTTTAAGTTGGCCCTTAGGCTCTTCAAATTGGCCCTTAGGCTCTTTAGGTTGGCCCTTAGGCTCTTACATATCGGCCCTTAGGATCTTATTAGTTGGCCCTTAGGCTCTTTTAAGTTCTCCCTTAGGCTCTTTAGATTGGCCCTTAGGCTCTTTAGGTTAGCCCTTAGGCTCTTACATATCGGCCCCTAGGCTCTTGTTAGTTGGGCCAATTCGACCTCAAAATGGCTATAATTTTCCCCCTTTCTGGCTCAAGACTTGTAAAATTTTTTGTTATGCCTTGGCATTTTTTTTATATTCATTCAAATTTTTGACGGTTCGATTGATTGGAACCTTGATTTCAAGTCAATGTGTGATGATAGTTGAATACCTCGTGAGGTTTTCTCGAAGGCTGATTTTTTTGAAGCCTTCACATTATTCAGGGTTGATTTTATCGAAGCCCCTTTGCATATACCCGAGGGTAGACTGATTTAATCAATTTTTTG
Organism: Nicotiana paniculata; assembly: GCA_005239505.1. Taxonomy (NCBI): domain Eukaryota; kingdom Viridiplantae; phylum Streptophyta; class Magnoliopsida; order Solanales; family Solanaceae; genus Nicotiana; species Nicotiana paniculata. The sequence continues at coordinate 111,469 of ML337516.1, forward strand.
ATGTATTTGAAGGCCTTTAGTTTTATGGCGAAAGTCGGACGTCTCCGAGCCGCATTATTTCGGCCATAGCTCTTTCATATGACCGTAGTCTCTTATATGGCCGTATCCGTTAGTCCCCGAGCGAGATGGCCTTGGCCTTAATATCGAGGGAATGCCTTTTTAAAGGTCTTAAGTTCGTGTATGCCTCATTGAGGTCTTATAAGTTTGATTTTTCCTCACTGAGGTCTTTTGGGTTCGAGCATGCCTCATCGAGGTCTTGTAAGTTCGAGTATGCCTCATCGAGGTCTTATAAGTTCGAGTTTGTCTCGTTGAGGTCTTATAGGATTAAGTTTTTGATGGATCAACGTGTTTACTGTCGATGATAGTCCCCGAGTATTCAAGTATATTTGGCCCTTGAGCCGTTAATTGTGAAAATAGTAGACTTCTTCGAGTCACAAAAGTGTTTCGATATAATAAGAGTGCTTCTTTGAGTAATCGATACATGCGTACATGTTTTTTGACATCGGGGGCTCGATTATTCTATATGGACACGGTTCGTTTGACGTTTAGCCCATTACAACATTATCCTATCGAGGTCCTCCTTGGCATGACTTGTTTTCTTTGAAAATGAAACCTCCGAGGGTGATGCCCCCTACTATTCGAGGTTGATAGAAAAGAAGCCTTGAATACTTGTTGAGTTTTACTTAGATAGCATATAGGTGTTGCCTCATTAAAAACCTTGCCGGTAAAACCCATTTAGGATAAAACCCGATCCAAGGGAAAAAGAGTGCAACACATGCTTTAAAACCCAAGGTCTTCGAGTTGAAGGGTGCTTCGGTATCTCCAATCGAACACCTGTAAGGAGTTAGTATAAAATATAAACGAAAAAAGGAAAAAGGTCATACCTCAGCAATAGTAACATTTGAGAAACGATATATTCCAATTGTTTAGTAGTAGCTCGCCTTCCAATGTGCCATGTTTGTAGGATCCTTTGCCTACGACTCTGAGGACACAGTACGGTCCTTCCCAATTAGGCCTAGTTTCCCTTCGTTATGGTTTCGAGTATTGAGGGTGACTTTCCTTAAAACTAATCCCCGAATCCAAAGTAGCGGAGGTTCGTTCTTCTATTGTAGTACCTTTCGATCATTTTTTTGAGCGGCCATTCGAACTGATGCAGCCTCATGCCTTTCATCTAAAAGCTTGAGGGAGGTGTTCATGCCTCGTTATTTGATTCCTCGGTGGTATGTTGAAATCTGACGCTCGGCTCTCACAACTTGACTAGTATCAATGCCTCAGACCCATATACCAAAGATAACGGGGTCTCCCCTGTGCTTGACTTTGAAGTCATTCGATATGACCATATACCTCGGGCAATACTTCTCTACACTTTCCCTTCACATTATCTAACCTCTTCTTTAAGTTTTGAATGATAGATTTGTTCATGGACTCGGCTTGGCCATTTGCACTTGGGTGATAAGGCGTTGATAGGATCCTTTTAATTTTATGGTCTTCGAGGAAGTTCATTACTTTGCTGCCGATGAACTGCTTCCCATTATTGCATGCTATCTCGGAGGGAATCCCCAATCGACATATGATGTGGTCCCATATGAAGTCGATGACTTTTTTTCTCTTATCTTATCGAAGGCCTGCACTTCTACCCATTTTGAGAAGTAGTCAGTCATAAATAAGATAAATCGAGCTTTACTTGGCGCCTTTGGCAAGGGGCCGACGATGTCCATCCCCATTTCATGAATGGCCACGGGGATAAGATCGAGTGTAGTTGTTTACCGGATTGATGTATCATCGGTGCAAATATTTGGAATTTATCACATCTTCAAACAAATTCCTTGGTGTCCTTTTCCATGTTATCCCAGTAATACCCTGCTCTGATCACCTTGCGAACCAAAGAATCGGCACGAAAATGATTCCCACAAGTGCCTTCGTGGATTTCTCGTAGAACATAATTAGTATCCCCTGGTCCCAAACATATTGCCAGTGTTCCATCGAAGGTCCTCCTATACAATGTCCCATTTTCGTCGAGTGAAAATCAGGCTGCTTTGGATCGGAGGGCCCTCGATACTTTTGGGTCCGTGGGGAGCTTCCTATGCTTCAAGTAGTCGATGTACTTGTTCCTCCAATCCCATGTTAGGCTTGTTGAGTTAATTTCTGATTGAACCTCTTCGATCACCGACCTTGATAGTTGTACGACAGTCCCCGGGACTATGTTATCTCCTTCAACAGACGAGCCAAAGTTTGTGAGTGCATCGGCCTTGCTATTCTGTTCTCGAGCTAGATGGACCAGGGTCTACTCTTTGAAAGCGGTGCAATGTTACTTGAAGCTTGTCTAAGTATCTTTGCATCCTATCTTCTCGAACGTTGAAACTTCCATTTACTTTGTTAACCACCAAAAGAGAGTCACATTTTGCTTCGATGACCTCTGCTCCTAGGACTTTGGCTAGTTCGAGACCTGCAATCATGGCCTCATACTCGGCCTCATTGTTAGTCAATTTCGAAGTTTTTATAGATTGTCTAATGACGCAGCCCGTAGGCGGTTTAAAACTATACCGAGCCTGAACCTTTTCACATTCGAGGCACTGTCAGTTAATAGGGTGCATACCCCCGATAATGTGCCCATTTTTTACAAGAATTCTAACTCTACTTCGGGCACGAGGGAAGGCGTAAAATCGGCCACGAAGTCTGCCAAAATTTGAGACTTGATAGCCGTTCGAGGATGATATTTGATATCATATCCTCCAAGTTCGATGGCCCATTTGGCCAATCGGCACAATAATTCGGGCTTATGCAAAATGTTTTGAAGTGGATATGTAGTTAATACACATATAAGATGGCATTGAAAATATGGTTTCAATTTCCTAGATGCACTTATTAATGCAAGGGCTAATTTTTTTAAATGCGGATACCTGGTTTCAACATCTCCTAGGGTCCGACTCACATAATAGACAGGAAATTGCGTACCTTGCTCTTCTCTAACCAACACTCCGCTTACCGCTACCTTGGACACGACCAAATATAAATAAAGTGTTTTCATCCTCCTTTAGAGTATGGAGAAAAGGTGGGCTCGAGATATACCGTTTTAATTCTTCCAAGGCTTGTTGACATTCTGGAGTCCATTCAAAGTTTTTCTTCTTCTTGAGTAGGGAGAAGAAATGATGATTCCGATCTGAAGACCTCGAGATAAACCGGCCTAAGGCTGCTATACGCCCGGTCAGCTGCTGCAAGACTTTCACATTGTTTACCACGGTGATCTCCTCGATTCCTTTGATTTTATTGGGGTTGATCTCGATCCACCTATTCGACACCATGAAACCCAAGAATCTGCCTGAGCCGACTCTAAAGGCGAACTTCTCGGAGTTGAGTTTCATGTTGTACTTTATTAAGATGTCGAACGTTACCTGCAAATGGGTCAAATGGTCCTCTGCGCGCAGGGACTTGACTAACATATCATCAATGTAAACTTCCATAGATTTGCCTACTTGATGTTTGAACATCTTATTAACTAGGCATTGATATGTTGCTCCTGCATTTTTTAGCCAGAAGGGCATTACATTATAGCAATATGTACCATACTTCATGATAAACGACGTCTTTTCCTGGTCCCCGGGGTTCATTTGAATTTGATTATACCCGGAGTAGGCAAGGAGAAAAGAAAAGATCTCGTGGCCAGCCGTGGCGTTGATCAATCGATCGATGTTAGGCAGTGGGAAAGAATCCTTAGGGCATGCTTTGTTCAAATCTTTGTAGTCTACACACATTCTAAGTTTATTTGCCTTTTTAGGGACTACCTCTACATTAGCTAGCCATTCGGGGTATTTTACTTCCCTAATGGATCCTATTTTGAGAAGTTTGGTTACCTCATTTTTGATGAATGCATGGTTTACCTCTGACTGAGGTCTCCTTTTTGCTTTACTGGTTTGAACCTGAGGTCGACACTTAGTCGATGAGTGGTTATCTCCGTGGGATCCCTGTCATATCTAAGTGGGACCAAGCGAAGCAATCAATGTTATCAATAAGAAATTGAATGAGTTTTGTCTTGAGTTCGGGTGTTAATCCCGTTCCCAGGTATAGCTTTCATTATGGAAGATGATCGATCAATACGGCCTGCTCGAGCTCTTCGACTGTGGACTTCGTTGCATCTGATTCTTCGGGAGAAACGAAGGTTCAAGGGGTGAGGAAATATTCTTTTTTGTCCTCGACCACCTATTCATCGGGCTCCTGCTCAACCGAGGGTATGGGATGTGATTTCTATTTGGCTACCTGTTTGTCTATTGACTTCTCCAAGGTAGATGATGTCGATACTGGTGCCAAGTCATGCACCGCGAACATCTCTGTAGCTGCATACTGCTCCCCATATATTGTTTTCACGCCGTCCTTTGTAGGGAACTTCATCATTTGATGAAGAGTTGATGGCACTGCCCTCATACTATGGATCCACGGCCTTCCAAGTAGAGCATTATACCTCATGTCACCTTCGATGACATGAAACTTAGTGTTCTGTATGGTTCCGGCCCCGCGAACTGGGAGGTTAATTGTTTCTTCTATCTTCGACATATAGTTGGTATCTTTCCTTGTTTGTCCTCAGCTCCCTATCTGCATTTCTTGATTCCTTTGCTAGTAGCCTGTTTGGATAAACTGATCCTGAGGGGCCCCCTAACTGGTCATCCTCGACCCTAATTTTTTATTGGTACCTGTTATGCACATCCACCCAAGTTACGACGGGATACTCGAGAAAGTTCTGCTTCAGCTGCCTCGAAGCTATTGAGCTTCATTCATTCAGTCCCTGTGTGAAGGCCTGTACAGCCCAGTCATCGGGGACTGGTGGTAATTCCATTCGTTCCAACTGGAAACGGGAGACGAACTCCCTCAACATCTCGTTCTCTCTTTGCTTGATTTTGAATACATCGAACTTCCTCGTTACAACCTGTCGCGCCCCCTTTTTCCTCTCCTTTCAGATTAGTCAGGGTTTTTGATGTTATTGGGGAAACTCATTTCCTTTGGGGAAAAGGGATGTGAAGGACTGAAGAGTAGCCACCTAACGAATTAAGGTGCGTTAGGGCATCTATTAAGGGTTATAATAACAATAATTGAATAACCTGAGATTGGGTAAGGGCTTGAAATTATTCCAAGGGAAAGGTGTTAGGCACCCCTCAAAGTCCACAACTGTGGTTCCCGGCCAAACAAACTTTGTGAATTTTAGCAAGTAGCAAATAAGCAGTTAAGTATACACATGGCAACAAGTAAGGGTTGTGAAAACATTCGCAGTCTAAGCACACATATGTAGGGAATATGGGAGTCCTAAGTTGTTTATCCTATAGGATCACATCAATGCAATGCCCGGTAATCACTCCTCAGTGAAGGGCTACACGTGGCATTAGCGCACCGGTCATCATATCCATATCTACCGTTTACCCCACCCCTTAGCGATTATTAAGAGAATTGAATTAGCGATCTCTATGTGTGCTGTTACCCATCCCTTCTCAAGGGCCCTGGAGGAATTTAGGACCTCTAAGTATAGGTAATTCTAGACAGACCCCTAAGGTTTTAAAAGGATAAAATTCTAAGCGATAGGCAAGAACAAATAGGACTGATCAGACAAATACAGGAAAGCAGTTATGAGGCCCAGATTTACCTCCACAAGTAATGCACATAATCAGCACGTCTCAAACAGAAACAAGAGGCGGTTTCATTAGACAAAATCCTAAGATAGGATATCTAAGTGAATGTCAATGCACAGAAATATGCAGCTTTATTTTTATAAACTCAGGAGCAGGGGCCTAATCAGTTTGCCTACTGATTTTTAAGCCTATTAACCTTTAGACAGTTCAGAAGTTGTTTTTTGCCTAAAAGCATGCTGTTCTAGATGTTACAAAAGTGCAGGGAGTGTTTCCAGTTTTATCTAAAACAGGATAATCGTATGTGAGATTGTTTTTACGTTTTTCATGAATCAATAGTTAAAACTAGGCATGGTTAAGCAAATGCAAATGGATACATGATTTCTAAATGCAAAGAAACAACAGTTTTATGTCAATGATCCTTAAATTAACAGAATTCCTAAAGCATGATTTCTAAATGCACAAAAGGGTTACAGAATGAATGAAACATGATTTTTTGAATGCACAAGAGTAGCAACTTTTATGTTAATGTTTTTTATTGTCCTAGGAGTTCTAAGCGATAAACATAAAGCATGGATGAGATGTTGACACAGTAGACATGAAATCCTAGGAACATGATATCTAGTGCATGCTTGGCATGATCTGAATGAACATGCTGGACCTAAAACATGGATTCTAATGCAGATAGAAATAATGTAAAGCTTAAAATATGATTTCTACCCGATGATATTAACAGAACTAAATGGCTACCCTCCCCATTTCACTAGCCATCCTCAATATCTGTTTACAATAATTATTACAAACCAATAGCTGAATGAATTACATAAATAGATAGAAAAGAAGAAGTTAAATTATAGGGAGCCTGAAGCAGGCCCAAATGTACCCTGAGGATACCAGATTTTCATAACCTCGGCTGTTAGAGTTTCATAGCCTTTCTCATGTCTGGGCGTGTCAGAGTTCCCTAAGGACCTCAAGGATCTCGGGCAGTGCTCACACCCAGATTTCATAACCAGAACTGAGTAAGTGCAGTGTGGAAGAGCCAGCCCCAGTGCATCAGAGTTCAGAGGGATCTCACAGGAATCCCAAGGCAGTCACACACTGGAGGGGCAGAACCTAAGGTCCTAAGAGTAGAGTGAGAGTGCTTGACATAGTTTTGAAAAGGTTTTGATATGAAAACAATATTGAAAAGGACTTAGTTGAGTGAAGAAGTTATATGAAAATAGAGGGGTTGATTAATAGTAAAATAGTTAAACAAGAACAGTATCAACCAAACAAACTGCATATCAACCATAGAGCGAGCAGATTCCATATTGCTCAACAACAGACTTTCACACAGGGGAGTTGGGAACTGGGGACACATAGGGCATGTACAGTGAACACATAATAGGCATAAACACAGACGTTTTGTAGGGGTTTTATGGGATTAGGGGATAACTAATGGTACTAACACAGTATGAATTCCAGAACAAACAGCTGAGGGCATAGAATCAGACAACTTAAGGTGACAAAATTGCTTTGCAAAGAAAGGTTCATACTAGAAACCAGACAAACATAAATAGAGCAGAGTCAGGCTGGGACATGCCACAAAGGGATTAAACAAGTTCATAAACATGCTGATCCTAAGTTGAATTAGGACAAAACTAATATGCTGAGTGAAGCAGTAATGTAAACTGGTTAATTACATGTTGAAAAGCTAAACAATGGATGAAAGTAGACTGATGATTAGTAAACTAAAGCCGTAAGTGAACACATTGAGTTTGGAACTTGGATTTAAATCAGAACACACTAGTTAAAGAGAAACAGATACTAAGTATAGGGCAGTAGAGTGCAGCAATTAGCCTTAGCTTGCAGCCGGCTAATTCAATTGACGCAGCAAGTAGAAGGAAATAGCAGAAAGTTTTTTTTAAGTGTGAGAGGGAGTTTTTTGAACCAGTGAGTTCGTGTAATGAGAGTAGAAGAGAGCATATATATCACAGTTTGAGAACTAGGTAAATAAGGTAAGAGTCGAAATTGTTCAGTGATTGAAGAACTTAGAATCAATTAGAGTAAAAATTAGTGCAAGTACTCCCTTAATTAAGGGAGTTATTTCAAACGGTAAAAGACAAGTAACAAATAAGGAAAGAGATTATATATAGCTTGGATATAACAACTAAGGAAATAATTCAAACACAGTACATGTATAGAGTAAACGATTAAGGCTAGGTACATGAGGTTCTAATTAAGGAAATAACATAAGAATCAATTAACAGTATATTCAACCACATAATTAAGGCAATAAAATAATTTAGAAGTCGGAAAAAGGCATCAATCACAGGAAATCAGTAAGGGGTTTCAATTACAGAAAATTATGGAGTCAATTACAGGAAATCAAGGATTCAAACAATAGAGCACTGATTAAAGGAAACTACTACAAACTTCTGGAATAAACATAGTATAGGCAGGGAGAAATAAAATCAGAAACCCTAATAAGCACAATAGGGTAGAAATCACAGAAAATCAGGGATTCAACTAGAAAATAGTACTGATTAGGGGAAATGACCACAAATTTCTGTCAATAGACAAAATAAACATAATATAAGTGGGAAGAAACAAATCAGAAAACCTAATAAGCATAATAGGATAGAAATCACAGAGACTCAGAACATATTCATGAGAAACATGCATACACACAAATCGCATGAACAAATCGGCAAAGACAAACTCAGGATTATAGTGTTAAAACTGAGTTTTAACATAACAAGTTATGAATAAAAAGTAATTTTAACAAAAAGTCATTTAAACCTCAAAGAACAACATTAAAAAGACCATAAATATATTTTGAAGAAAAGTTCCGGAAACCCTAATGGGAAAATAAAGTGGCGCTTTGAGAAATCGAAAGGTTTCTCATAAAACAAATGAAAATAGCTCAGAAAACCCCCAGATCTGTCATAGATCTAAGAGGTACAGTAGAGAGGTTAGGTTTTTCTAGAAAATAACCCAGAAATAGAGATACCGACTTAGAAACCCATAGGTCTAGCCGGAAAAAAGAAAGATCTTACTCGATCGAGCCATGGTAGCCTGAGAATGGTAAGCACAAACTCAGGGGAGGGAAGTGAATGGCCACTGGTCCCTTGAGGACCACGAGACGGAAAGAAACCGGGCATGGAGAGCCATTAGAGGCTAAGGATGGTAGAGAATCCATCATAGTCGACGGTAGGCAAGCAACAACGAGGGGAAATTAGGGTTAGGGCAGAGAGCATTTGGAGAGGAAAGTGAAAGGTGACGACAGAGGGTGAGAGGAGAAAATGAGGGGTTTGGGGGGTGGGGGGTCGTTTAGGTTAAATTAGGAAAGGTTAAATCCGGGTCGTTGATCATAATTGATCAACGGCCAAGATTAAATCAACATTGGGCCGGGTAGATTTAGGAATTGGGCTTGGGTCTGTCACGGCCCAAATCTCCCTCTATTGGGTATCGTGATGGCACATAGTCTTAGAGACTAGGTAACCCTAACATTTACTAAATAACAAAAAATAAAGGAAAATCCAACAGTCTCGCTATAGAATCTTGACAAAAATTTACAATTTCCCAAAACCGGTAATACAAGTCATAAACCCTACGAATTTTCTCTGTAACTCCACATACAACTTCCTAGAAATAGTAAGAACAGTCGAATGAAAACAGGAAGTTGACTCCAAAGCCTGCGAACGCAACAACAGGTTATCTTGAGTCTTCTCATCAATAATCCGCGCAGCTACTAACAACGATTACCTGGATCTGCACACAAAAATGAGCAGAAGTGTAGTATGAGCACACCACAACGGTGCCCAGTAAGTATCAAGACTAACCTCGGTGAAGTAGTGACGAGGACTACTCAAGACACCACTGTTCTAAAAGCTAAACGGACATAAATATAAAAATGGAAGAATATGACATCTATCTAATAACTACACAATATAGCAAATTACAAAACATTTACAAGGCAGAAGGAAATGCAACAGTAACAACGGAACAACAATAATACACAGATATGATAGACAAAGATACAAGCTAGAACCAGAATACCACAAACAAAATAAGAACACAAGTAACTCAGCACTACATTAGTATTCCACATCAGGACTCAGCCAACAACCCACTAAGATGGTCAAACCTTCGAGTGAAAACCTTTAAATCGTAAGTTTATATTGAAAGCTTTGAATATAATTATTTCAAAATAGAGAATTTCCTTTGAAACATACTTTCTCCGGATATATATATATATATATTTTGGAAAGGGGAATTTTTAAAACATAGTTTCCTTCAAAATACATGATTTCCAAATATACTTCCCCAATAAATGACTTCCAAATATCATTTTCTGCAAGACAAATGTTTTTCAAATATACCTTTGAAATAAAAGTCTTTCAGACATAATTTTCTTCAAGGAAAATACTTTTTCAGCTATACTTTTCAATAAAAATCCTTCGATCATAATCTCCTCAGGATAAATCTACCGGAACTCAGTTCGTAACTCAGAATTTGTCATGCAGTACAGAGGGAAAGCTCCCAGAATCTTGTCTGTAGTCCCAATTTAAATATGCAATGCAGTACATGGGGAAAGCTCCCAGAATCTCGTCCGTAGTCCCAATTTAAATATGCGATGCAGTACAGGGGGAAAGCCTCAGAATCTCGTCTGTAGTCCCATTTAAATATGCAATGCAGTATAGGGGGAAAGCTCCCAGAATCTCGTCCGTAGTCCCAATTTAAATATTCCATGCAATACAGGGGGAAAGCTCCCGGAATCTCGTCCGTAGTCCCAATTTAAATATGCAATGCAGTACTGAGGAAAACAACCAGAATGCGACAGAAACAACACATATTTCCACAACAGGCGCAAAAGCAATAAAAGACAGAATGCAAGGTGCGGCGAGCAAATCAATACAAGACTTGAATCACAAGAATGGTAAAAGCTCACTCATAAGAAGTAGTCACTGAAGGGAATACCAAGCACAAGTGAAACGATATAACGAGGGGAAAGCAAAACAATATATAGCAACGATTCACAATATTCAAGTCATCAACAAGAAACCAATCATCCCGGCAAGGGAAACAACTATAACCAATCTCGCCTAAACAACCAACTTTACAGAATAAAACTCAGCTTGACCAATGCTCAATAATAGGCAACACCAAGGAAATACCATAACATGGATGATTATCAACTAAACCTGAGTAGCACCTAAGGGAAAATCATATAAATCACAATGTACGACTCCGAGCATGCTTGACACCAACGTATAGATATTCCAATCACTGCTAAACAATTATAGGGCGAGACTATGCTAATTCTACTCAATAGGCAGTTTATGAAGGAAGGTATAGCACGACGGTAGAAAAGGTAAAGTCTTCAGTTAAGTCAATTAAGGTCAAATAAGCAACCAAGGAAAACTAAGCAAGTAATTTCCAATTTAAGTAGAAAAAGATGAACTAGCAATCGGAACTAAGATATAACAGATACAACTCCATATACAGGGAATATAAAGGACCTAAGAATCCTAATAGGCCAACCTATTTGCAAATAAGCCCGAGTACGCACTCGTCACCTCGCGTACACGGGCTACAATCAGCATAGAAGACTCAATCCTAAGGGGTAGTTCCCCCACACAAGATTAGACAAGATACTTACCTTGAAGACGACAACTAGGTACTCTAAAATGGACTTTTCGGGCGGAAAGACCTCCGTATAGCTCAAAATCAGCTAAAACCACTTCAAAATACACATAAAACGTATAAGGAACTATTTCGAATAATAAAGTTTCGATCTTTACAAAAATATAAAAATCAACCCAAAAGTCGACCCCCGGGCCCGCACCTCGGGACCCGTCAAATTTTACAAAATCCGAACACCCATTCCAATATGAGTTCAACCATACAAAAATTACCAAATTCCAATACCATTTCGTCCCTCAAATCATGAAATTTCATTTTCGAAAATTTTCTACAAAAACCAACATTTTCCCTAACTAAAAACACAATTTAAATGATAAAAACAAATACTAATTCATGGAATATATTCAATTCTAGTTGAAGAACACTTAGCCAATCGAATTGTGTGAAAAACCCATCAAAAATGGCCAAGAACCGAGCTCTAGAAGTTCAAAATATGATAAAAATGGTGAAACCTTCGATTTTGAAGATTTATAATCTGCCCAGGTATTTAATGAATCGCGATCGCGTAGAAGAAAACTCAGGTGGCCAAAAGGTGCTATGCGATCGCGAACATACTCATGCGATCGCATAAAGGGAATTGGCTACTGTCCAAGAATGCACAGTGCGATCGCGAGCTGAAATAAGCGATCGGATAGGGAAAAAGAAATGGCCTTGACCACACTATGCGATCACGAAACAGTGTATGAAAACGCAGTGAAGAGACAAATGGGCGGGTAAAGTCAACACTATGCAATGTCGACTAATACTATGCGATCGCATAGAAGGAAACCATAAACAACATCAGCAGTGCAAAAAGAGGGAAAATTGACTCGAAGCCTATCTGAATCACACCCGGGGCCCCCAGGACCCCGTCCAACCACACACACAAGTCATATAACCTAACATGGACTTTCTCGAGGTTTCAAATCACATAAAACAACACTAAAACGACGAATCAACCCAAAAATCAAATTTATGAAATTTTAAAATCTTCAAATATCAAAATTTGTGCCGAAACCTATCAATTCAACCCGGAATGACGCCAAATTTTGCAGACAAGTTAAAAATGACACAACGGACCTACATTCATTCCGAGCCCGATATCAAAATTTCACCTATCGGCCCAAATCGCCGAAATTCTAACTTTCGCCAAATTACCTCAAATTACTCTATGATCCTCCGAAACCAATTTCGGACGCGCGCCTAAGTCTAAAATCATCATACGAAGCTGTTGGCATCACCCAATACTCATGCTAATGTAGCTGGTTTTTGGCCTTGTGTGGTGTCCGGGAGACACCTGGGCCCACCCGAGCCCCCGTCCAAATATACCAACGAGTCTCAAATCATAATACAGACTTGCTCGAGCCTTTGGAACACCCAAAACAATGCTAAAACTCAAAATCACACCTCAAAACTCCTAGAACCAAACTTAGGAACTTCAAGTTTTCTAGACTTCACTAACAATGCGCCGAAACGACCTATACTACTCGGAATGACACCAAATTTTTCAGGCAAATCATAAATCACATAACAAAACTATTCCCGGTCTCAGAATTCCGTTCGGACCTCGATATCGCAAAAACACGTCCCAAACCATAATAGGAACTTAAGGAACTCTTAATTCACTATTGGGCGTCGAAACGCTCCCGGGTCATCAGAAACCCATTCCGAACATACGCCCAGGTCCGGAATCATCATACGAAGCTATCAAAATCGTCGAAACTTGACTCCGAGGTTGTTTACTAAAACTGTTGACCGAAGTCAAACTTGGCCTTAAAGGCCAACCTTAAGGAATCAAATGTTCCTATAGCATTCTAAACACCTCCGAATCCCGGACCACCAGTCCCCGCAAGTCATAAATCATAATAAGCCTCTATGGGAAGTCTTATTCAGGGGAACAGGGTCTGATAAAGCAAAATAACCGGTCGGGTCGTTACATTCTCCACCTCGTTAACAAACGTTCGTCCTCGAACGGGTCTAAAATCATACCTGGAGTGCTGAATAAGTGTGGATATATGCTCCGCATGTCCTCCTCAAACTCCCAGGTCGCCTCCTCGACTGGTTGGCCCCTCCACTGGACCCTTACGGCAGAAACTCTCTTGGACCTCAACTGGCGGTCCTGTCTATCAATTATAGCAACTGGCTCCTCCTCGTAGCCCAGACTCTCATCCAATTGAATAGTGCTGAAATCAACCACGTGAGAGAAATCAGCGTGGTACTTCCGGAGCATAGATACATGAAAAACTGGATGAACTCCTGATAAACTGGGAGGTAAGGCTAGCTCATAAGCAACCTCCCCAACTCGCCTCAACACCTCGAAGGGACCTATAAACCTCGGACTCAGCTTTCCCTTCTTCCCAAACCTCATAACACCCTTCATAGGCGAGACTTTCAACAAGACCCTATTTCCCTCCATAAAGGATACATCACACGCCCTCTAATCCGCGTAACTCTTTTGTCTGGACTGTGCTGTGCGGAGCCTCTCCTGAATCAGCTTCACTTTCTCAAAGCATCCCTCACCAAATCGGTGCCATATAACTTAGCCTCGCTAGGCTCAAACCACCCGATAGGAGAACAACATCGCCGACCATACAAAGCCTCAAATGGTGCCATCTCAATACTGGACTGATAACTATTATTGTAAGAAAACTCGGCCAAAGGCAAGAACTGGTCCCACTGACCTCCGAAGTCAATCACACATGCCCTGAGCATGTCCTCCAATATCTGAACTGTACGCTCCGACTGACCATCAGTCTGAGGATGAAATATTGTGCTGAGGTCTATCTGGGTGCCCATCCCACTATGTAATGCTCTCCAGAAGTGCGAGGTGAACTGAGGACCTCGATCTAATATAATGGACACGGTACACCATGCAACCGGACTATCTCCCGAATGTAGATCCGGGACAACCTCTCAGAAGTATAAGTAGTAGCCACTGGAATGAAATGAGCCGATTTGGTCAATCTATCCACAATGACCCAAACCGCATCAACCTTCCGCAAAGTCCGAGACAACCCAACTACGAAGTCCATAGTGATGCGCTCCCATTTCCACTTAGGAATCGGCATCTGCTGAAGTAGGCCTCCTGGCCTCTGGTGCTCATACTTCACCTGCTGGCAATTAAGACACCTAGCCACATACTCCACAATATTCTTCTTCATTCGCCTCCACCAGTAATGCTGCTTCAAATCATGATACATCTTCGTAGCACCAGGATGAACAGAATACCGAGAACTATGTGCCTCCTCTAGAATCCTTTCCCTCAGTCCATCAACCTATAAGTGGCCCTGAAGTCTCAGAACACCATCCTCGCCAATAATAATCTCCTTGGTCCTGCCCTGAACCACTGTCTCTCATAGCTCAGCCAAACACGGATCATCATACTGCCGAGCCTTAATCTCCCCCAATAACGAAGACTGAGCAACCACATGTGCAAGAACTCAACGAGGATTTGAAAGGTCTAATCTCACTAGGCGATTAGCCAGGGACTAAATGTCCAAGGCTAGAGGTCTCTCCTCTGTTGCAATATAAGCCAACCTTCCATACTCTCCGTTCCTGCTCAAAGCATCTTCTACCATATTTGCCTTGCCCGGGTGATAAAGAATGGTGATATCATAATCCTTCAACAACTCAAGCCACCTGCGCTGCCTCAAATTAAGATCCTTCTGCTTGAACAAATGCTGCAAGCGACGATGGTCTGTATAAACCTCACAGGACACTCCATACAAGTAGTGCCTCCAAATCTTAAGAGCATGAACAATCGCCGCCAACTCCAAATCGTGTACATGGTAATTCTTCTCATGAACCTTCAGCTGACGCGAAGTATAAGAAATAACTCTCCCTTCCTGTATCAATACACACCCCAAGCTAACACGCGAAGCGTCGCAATATACTATATACATCCCAGAACCGGAAGGCAATACTAGAACTGGTGCCTGAGGTCAATGATGTCTTGAGCTTCTGAAATCTCTCCTTACACTCGTCAGACCATCGAAACGGGCATTCTTCTGAGTCAATCTAGTCAATGGAGCTGCAATAGAAGAGAACCCCTCCACAAATCAGCGATAATAGCCTGCTAGGCCCAAGAAGTTCCTGATCTCTGTAGCTGAAGTAGGACGCGACCAACTCTAAACTGCCTCAACTTTCTGAGGATCAACCTTGATACCCTCTCCGGATACCACATGCCCCAAGAATGCCACAGAATCCAAGCAGAACTCACACTTGGAGAACTTAGCATATAACTTTTGTTCTCGCAAAGTCTGGAGCACAACTCTCAAATGCTGCTTGTGCTCCCCCAGACTACATGAGTAAATCAAAATGTCATCAATAAAGACAATGAGAAAGGAATCAATATACGGCCTGAACACCCTATTCATCAAGTCCATGAATGTCGCTGGAGCATTAGTCAAACCAAAGGACATCACCAGGAACTCATAATGGCCATATCTTGTACGAAAAGCAGTCTTCGGGACATCTGAAGACCGAATCCTTAACTGATGATACCCTGATCTCAAATCAATCTTAGAAAAAACACGAGCACCCTGCAACTGGTCAAACAAATCATCGATGCGCGGCAAAGGATACTTGTTCTTAATGGTAACTTTGTTCAAATGGCGATAATCAATACACATCCGCATAAACCCATCCTTCTTCTTTACAAATAGAACTGGAGCACCCCACGGCGATACACTCGGCCTGATGAACCCCTTAGATAACAACTCCTCAAGCTGCTCCTTCAACTCCTTCAACTCTTTTGAAGCCATACGATACAGAGGAATAGATATAGGCTGGGTGCCTGAAGCTAAGTCAATGCAGAAATAAATATCACGATCCGGAGGCATGCCCGGAAGATCCGAAGGAAATACATCGGCAAACTCTCGAACCACTGGCACTGAATCAATCGTCGGAGACTCGGCGGTGGTGTACCGCACATAAGCAATGTAGGCCAGACAACCCTTCTCGACCATATGTCGAGCCTTCAAGAATGAAATAACCCGACTGGCTATACATTGGAGGAACCTCTCCACTCCATCCTAGGCGACTCGGGCATGGATAGAGTAACTGTCTTGGCATGGCAATCTAGCACGACATGATAAGGAGATGGTCAATCCATGCCCAAAATAATCTCGAAATCAACCATGTCGAGCAATAAGAGATCCGCTCGGGTCTCGAATCCACAAAACAAAATCACACAGGACCGACAAATCTGGTCTACAACCACAGAATCACCCACGGGAGTGGAAACATAAATAGGAGAACCCAAGGACTCACGAGGGAAATCCAGAAACTAAGCAAATAAGACTGAAACATTGGAATAAGTGGATCCTGGATAAAATAACACCGATGCCTCTCTACCACATACTGTAATAATACCTGTGATCATGGCGTCTGAGGCCACTGCATCTGATTTGGCCGGGATAACATAGAATCTAGCTGGAGCACCGGAAGACTGAGCCCCGCCAGAATGAACAGGAGCTGGCTGACCTCTGCTGGCATGAATAGGGGCTGGCAGAGCTCCCCCTGCCTGGCCTCCACTTTTGGGATGACCCCTACCAGTCTGCCCTCCACCTCTGGGTGGACGAACCACCGGTGCTGGAAATGTAGGCTGATAGCTCTGCTGAACGGCCTTGCCCCAAAGCCTGGGGCAAGTCCTCCTCTTATGGCCCGGTCCCCACACTCATAACATCTGGCTGGTGGCATGGCCTGCTGCCCTGAAGAAGGACCCAGGACAGCTAGGGGACTGTGAGAACTCCCCGGCATGGCACTGAAGTAAGGAATAGAAGACCCCTGACGACCGGAATACCCGCCTGAGGAACCCTGAATGGCTGGTGGGCGGTAGGAACTCTCTGGCATGGTGCTGAAATAGGGCCTCACTGGAGCACCATGGGGAGGTGGCGGAGGAGCTCAATATTGAGGCCTGCTAGACTGGCCTCTACCGAACTGACCTCTACCCCTGGCTGGGGCACCTCTGAAATCTCCTGAAAATCTAGCCCTCTTATCCTGCTGACCTTGCTCTCTGCCTCTCGAACGATAACCCTCAATCCAGCGAGCTATCTCGACCACAAGCTGATAGGGAGTCCCCATCTCCACCTCTCGGGCCATGTTGGCCCTAATACCTGAGTGTAGCCCTGCTACAAATCTTCGCACTCTCTCAACATCAGTAGGAAATATCATAAGGGCATGATGGGACAACTCAGAAAATCTGGCCTCGTAATCTGTCACGGACATCTGCCCCTGCTCCAACTACTCAAACTGATATCGCAGCTCTTCCTTCTGGGAGGGTGGAATATACCTGTCCAGGAACAACTGAGTGAACTGCTCCCAAGTTATGGTAGGGGAACCTGCTGGCCTACATAGGATGTAGGACTGCCACCATCTGCGGGCCCTGCCCTCAAGCTGGAAAGTAGTCAAGTCCACTCCATGGGACTCCAGTATCCTCATGTTGTGCAGTCTGTCCCTGCACCTGTCAATAAAGTCCTGGGCATCCTCGCCCTTTTCACCCCCGAAGATAGGAGGGCCCAATCGGGTCCATCTATCCAGTAACTTCTGCGGGTCACCGTTCGCAGCTGGTCTGAGCTCAGGTGCTGCTGCTACTGGCTGGGCTCCACCCACGGGCAATTTACCTGGGGTATGATGAAGTGTTGTTGTCTGGCCTACAACCTGGGCAGTAGGGGTCTTGGCTCCCCCTTCTGGTTGATATGTGGCAGGATCCGCTGGAAATAAACCAGCCTGGGACATAATGTCCATGAATCGCATCATACGGCCCATGATCTCCTGGAATCCTAGTGCCGTCATGAAATCTACTGGAGCAGGACCTGCTGGGGGCACCCCCACCCTGCTCCTCTATTGTGGGGTCCTCTAGTGGTATGACTGGAATAGCTCAGGGATGCCCTCGTCCCCTGCCTCGAGCGGCCGCGAACAACGGGGGTAGCGGCCCCTCCCGGATCTGGAACATCGGATGTACGCGTCCTCACCATCTGTGAGAGAATAGAAGAACGAAATTTAGTAAACCATTGACTGCACGATAGAATAAAAATAAGGAGAGGTTTTCCTAAAACCCTATAGCCTCCCGAAGAGAAGTACAAACGTCTCCATACCGATCCGCAAGACTCTACTAGGTTTTCCCCTGACTTGTGAGACCTACGTGAACCTAGTGCTCTGATACCATGTTGTCACGACCCAAAATCCTGACTGAGGTCGTGATGGCACCTAACAGCTGGGTCAGGCAAGCCGACTCTAAAATTTACTAAAGGTTCCTCTTTATTAGTTTAAACACTTTAAAGATACACTCAGTTTTTAATAGTTAACACGTGATTTGACAAGGATAGTTAACCAGTTTTAATCAAAACAATCATGATGATAAATAAGCCAATATATATAGATACAAACCCGTAAACCAAATAACAACTACGTGTGTGCCAGGAACTAGTGTCATAAGTCCTACGGGCATACTAACAGAATATACAAAACATAATATACAATCCCACTGTCTGAAATGAATAGACGGGAAATAAGCAAAAGAAAACTCCAAGGTGCCACCGAGAATCGTCATGAGAAGCAGCTCGCTGCGAGGTCGGGTCCAACTGAGATCAGAATAGAGATCTAGTCTGATAACCAGATGCACCAGCTTCAGAACCTGTACAATTAAGTACAGAAGTGCAGCATAAGTACATAAACAAATATGTACCCAGTGAGTATCCCGCTTAACCTCGAAGAGGTAGTGACGAGAGGTAGACGTGATACTTACTAGGGTCAACATTTCTAAATAACATGATTTAATAGGAACTAGGCGGGCATAACAGTCGTAGAAATCACAAGGAGATATATCATCAAGTATAGATGTATTTACCTTTGCATGTCAAATTTCACTAACACATAATGTACTACATTCCCTTACTAACATGAACCAGTTTGTATAATTACAACAAATTCCCAGTGAAACATACAACACATAATAGGCCGGACACGTACGGCCGAAACGTCGCAAAAATAAATGTGCACTACCGAGGGTCGAAAGACTCGAATATAGATGCATCTATTACCCCGCTCGCGAATCGAACGTGCGACGCGGTTGACATAATAGTAGGGCTATTCTGATCGTGAATCATACATGTGACGCGGTGCCGCATACATACATAAAATTATCAATTTATAGGGAATTATCAGAGATTATTCTTTAAGGCAAGAACCTAAGCAATATATCATGGACCATAACTTACTAATATTCTCATGCCAAATCAAGGATAATATGCAATTCAAGATACGTTTAGGAACACATGTAAGGCACATATAAGCATGCTCGTGAGTCCTAGAACTACCCAATATAACATAGTAGTAGCTACGCACAGACTCTCATCACTTCGTGCGTGCGTAGCCTCCGCAAGTAAGGAATCTCCACAATTCATACTCACTTAATAAATTTCCCATTCTTGAAGAAATTCTACAATCCTACCCCGGGCCCACATGCTCGGATTCCAAAACTTCTCGAAGGAAACACTCACCCATAGCCTAAGGATCATTAATATACGATTTCTACTTGATTTCATAGCTAATTCATGGATAAATTCTCAAATTATCGAAAGCCCTAGGTTACTACTCCCATTCTTGAATTTCCACTAATTTAGGTAGTTAATTAAGCTAGTATTTCATGCATGAAGCTAATGTTAGAGTGTAATTTACTTACCTTCAATAACCAGGTCGTTTGCCCCTATAAAATGGTGGAAATCGCCCCAAGGAAGAAGATGAAGATAAGGGAAATGAGTTAATTCTCGTGTATAAAAACACACTGTATGAACAGCGTTTCCGCACCACAGGTGCAGTCTCGCACCTGCGAGCAAGGGCTCGCACATGCGGAAATTGACTAGGATGCCTGGGCCCGTACCTGCGGTGTGGAGACCGCACATGCGGCTCTGCTGCTGCAGAATTCTATCCGCACCTGCGAGAATCGGCCTGACCACTGGGGGTGGCACCTGCGAGGTTGGGACCGCAGAAGCGGTCCCGCACCTACGACTGGGCAACCGCACCTGCGGTCACACCAGAACATGTGCACAAGCAGCTAATGCAGGTGGTTTTTGGCCTCGTGTGGTGTCCGGGAGACACCTGGGCCCACCCGAGCCCCCGTCCAAATATACCAACGAGTCCCAAATCATAGAACGGACTCGCTCGAGCCTTCAGAATACCCAAAACAATGCTAAAACACAAAATCACACCTCAAAACCCCTAGAACCAAACTTAGAAACTTCAAGTTTTCTAGACTTCGCTAACAACGCGCCGAAATGACCTATACTACTCGGAATGACACCAAATTTTGCAGGCAAGTCATAAATGACATAACAGAACTATTGCCGATCTCGAAATTCCATTTGAACCTTGATATCGGAAAAACATGTCCCAAACCATAATAGGAACTTAAGGAACTCTTAATTCAATATTGGGCGCCGAAACGCTCCCGGGTCATCAGAAACCCATTCCGAACATAAGCCCAGGTCCGGAATCATCATACGAAGCTACCCAAATCATCGAAACTCAATTCTGAGGTCGGTTGCTAAAAATGTTAACCGAAGTCAAACTTGGTCTTAAAGGCCAACCTTAAGAAACCAAATGTTCCTATAGCACTCTAAACACCTCCGAATCCCGGACCACCAGTCCCCGCAAGTCATAAATCATAATAAGCCGCTATGGGAAGTTTTATTCAGGGGAAAGGGGTCCGATAACGCAAAATAACTGGTCGGGTCGTTACACTTTGCGCCGAATTTACTCCCCGGACTGAGAACGCGCCTGAAACTCCGAACTCTACACCCGAGGACTCGAAACTAGCCAAATGTTATACAAATACATTAATTCATATTCAAAGCATGGAATTCTCCTATTACTTAGCCAAATTCACCATTCTTGAAGAAAATCTAAAATCCGACCCTGGGCTCGCATGCTCGGATTCCACTAATTCTCGAAGGAAACACTCACCCAAAGCTTAAGGATCATTAATATACAATTTTTTTTACTTGATTCCATAGCTAATTTACGGGTAAATTCTCAAATTATCGAAAGCCCTAGGTTACTACCCAATTCTTGATTTTTCACTAATTATGTGATTAAACTTAACTAGGAATTCATGCATGAAGCAAATATTAGAGTAGAATTTACGTACATTCAATAACCAAGTCGTTTGCCCCTTTAAAATGGTGGAAATCGCCCCAAGGAAGAAGAAGAAGATGAGAAAATTGAATTAAAACCCGTGTATAAAAACACACTGTCTGAACAGTGTTTTCGCACCTGCGGTCTCGCACCTGCGAGAAAAGGCTCGCACCTACGGATATGGACCAGGGAGCTTGGGCCCGCACCTGCAAAGTGGAGACCGCACCTGCGACTCCGCTTTTGCAGAACTTTGTCCGCACTTGCGAGAATTGGCCTGACCACTAGGGGTCGCACCTGCGAGGCTGGTACCGCAGGAGCGGTCCCGCAGCTGCGACTGGTCAACCGCACCTGCGGTCACACAAGAACAGGGGCACCAACAGCTATTTCAGCTGGTTTTGGCTTCGTGTGGTGTCTGGGAGGCACCTGGGCCCACCCGAGCCCCCGTCCAAACATACCAACAAGTCTCAAATCATAATACGGACTCGCTCGAGCCTTTGGAACACTCAAAACAATGCTAAAACTCAAAATCACACCTCAAAATCACACCTCAAAACCCCAAGAACCAAAGTTAGGAACTTTAAGTTGTCTAGACTTCGCTAACAACGTGCCAAACCGACCTATACTACTCGGAATGACACCAAATTTTGGAGCTAAGTCATAAATGACATAACGGAACTATTCCCCATCTCGAAATTCTTTTCGGACCTTGATAACACAAAAACACGTCCCAAACCACAATAGGAACTTAAGGAACTTCTTATTTCAATATTAGGCGTCGAAATGCTCCCGTGTCATCAGAAACCCATTCCGAACATACGCCCAGGTCCGAAATCATCACACGAAGCTACCGGAACCGATTTAACTCAATTTCGAGGTCGTTTACCCAAAATGTTGACCGAAGTCAAACTTGGCCTTAAAGGCCAGCCTTAAGGAACCAATTGTTCCTATAACACTCTAAACACCTCTGAAACCCGGACCACCAGTCCCTGCAAGTCATAAATCATAAAAGGCCACTATGGGAAGTTTCATTTAGGGGAACGGGGTCCGATAACGCAAAACGACCGGTCGGGTCGTTACACTTTTTTTAGATAATTAATTTTATATCCTAAAATTTCAATTAATAAACTACAAGTCCAATTCATAAACTAAAAGTTCAATTCATATCCTAAAATTTTAATTTATAAACTAAAAGTTCAATTTGTAAACAAAAGGTTCAATTCATACACAAAAAATTTAATTCATATCCTTAAATTTCAATATATAAATTAAAAGTTCAATTTATAAACTAAAAGTTCAATTCATACACTAAAAATTCAATTCATATCCTAAAATTTAAATTTATAAACTAAAAGTTTAATTTATAAACTAAAAGTTCAATTCATACACTAAAAATTCAATTCATATCCTAAAATTTAAATTTATAAACTAAAAGTTTAATTTATAAACTAAAAGTTCAATTCATACACTAAAAATTTAATTCATATCCAAAAGGTCCAATTCATAAACTAAAATTTCAAGTCATATCCTAAAATTTCAATTTATAAACTAAAAATTCAATATAAACTAAAAAATTCAATTCATATCCAAAAAGGTTCAATTCATATATTAAAAGTTCAATTCATATTCTAAAATTTCAATTTATAAACTACAAGTCCAATTCATAGACTAAAATTCCAATTCATAAACTAAAAGTCCAATTCATAAACTAAAAATTCAATTCATATCTAAAAGTCCAATTCATATTCTAAAAGTTCAATTCATATCCTAAAATTTCAATTTATAAACTAAAAGTTCAATTCATAAACTAAAAATTCAATTCATATCTAAAAGTCCAATTCATATTCTAAAAGTTCAATTCATATCCTAAAATTTCAATTTATAAACTACAAGTCCAATTCATAGACTAAAATTTAAATTCATAAACTAAAAGTCCAATTCATATCCTAAAAGTTCAATTCATATCTTAAAATTTCAATTTATAAACTAAAAGTTCAATTCATAAACTAAAAGTTCAATTCATAAACAATAAATTCAATTCATATCCAAAAGGTTTAATTCATAAATTAAAAGTTCAATTCATATCCTAAAATTTCAATTTATAAACTACAAGTCCAATTCATAGACTAAAATTCCAATTCATAAACTAAAAGTCCAATTCATATCCTAAAAGTTCTATTCATAAACTAAAAATTCAATTCATATCCAAAAGTCCAATTCATATCCTAAAAGTTCAATTTATATCCTAAAATTTTAATTTATAAACTAAAAGTTCAATTCATGTAACGATCCGACCGGTCGTTTTGAGCCCTAGCGCGTCGTTCAGTGGTTTGAGGCCATGAGCAGCTTCATTTCAGGTGTATGACTTGTAGGTCTGGTCGGAATTGAATTTCGGGAAGTTTAGAGTCAATTTGGAAAGAAAATTCTCATTTCAGAAGCCCTAAGTTGGAAGAATCGACTAAGATTGGATTTTTGAGTAAACGACCTCAATCAGGATTTAAAGTTTCTAGCAGGTTCGTATGATGATTTCGGACTTGGGCGTATGTTCGGATCAGGTTTTGGATGACCTAGGAGCGTTTTCGCGCATATTGTAGAAGTCAGCATTTTAGAAGAAATTTCATAAGTCTGGGTTGAAGTGCATTTCAGTGATATTGATGTCCGTTTGGGATTCCTAGTCCGGGAATAGCTCCGTATGGTGATTCTGGAGTTGGGAGCGCGATCAGAAGTGAATTCGGAGGTCCGTAGGTTATTTTGACGTCATTTGGCTAAAGATAGAAATTTGAAGGTTTTTGGAGAAATCCGACCGGAAGTGGAAATTTTGATATAGGGTTGGAATGCGATTTCAAAAGTTGGAGCAGGTTCGTAATGTTGAATGTGACTTTTGAGCAAAATTTGGGGTCAATCGGACATGATTTGATAGGTTTTGGCATCGAATGTAGAAGTTGGAAATTTCAAAGTTCATAAAGATTGAATTGTGATACGATACATTGGTTCGATGTTATTTGATGTGATTTGAGGCCTTGGGCAGGTCCGCATTATGTTTTGGAACAGGTTGGTGCAATTGGACGGGGTCCCATTGGGGCTTAGGGTGGATTCCTGGTGGTTGACGGATCAATTTGGAGTTGAGAGGAAGCTGAGGCTGCTGTAATCTGGTGTGACCGCACCTGCGAGGTTTTGGCCGCAGGTGCGGCACCGCATGTGCGGCTAAGGTGTCGCAGAAACGGAAAAGGATGGCTTGAATGGGGGCCGCAGGTGCGAGTTTATTTCTGCACCTGCAAAGGCGCAGATACGTACGATGGAGCGCATGTGCGGAGCCAGCTGGGGAATGAGGAAGCCGCATGTGCGGAAGGACTGGAGGCAGTGAAGTGTTTTAATAGACGGGTTTTGGTCATTTCTTCTCATTTTTCTCTTGTTTGGGAGATTCTCGGAGGGCTTCCAGAGGGGATTTTCATCATCTATGTCAAGGTAAGTTGTTTATACTCATTCCAAATTAAATACAAGGTTTATACATGGATTTGAACATGAAAAATTGTGGAAAAGTTGGAAATTTTGAAGAAAAACCTAGAAATTGCATTCTTGGATTTTGACCACGAATTTGACTATGAAATTAGAATAAATTGTATATTTGAGTTAGTAAGGCTATGGGTAATCATTATCTTCGAAAAGTTTCGGGATCCAGGCACGTGGGCCCGAGGGTAATTTTGTCAACTTTTCGAGCGGAGTTGGGAATTTATATAAATTAAATTGTTATAAGTATTAGAGTATATTTTCATTGGTTTGCCTGTTATTTTGATAGTTTTGGGGCGTTGTGAATCAATTTGAGTCGCCGGAGCGGCTTGGAGGTCGGTTATGAATCTTCGGAGCGAGGTAAGTCTCCTTTCTAACCTTGTGATTGGGGAATTGTCCCCATAGATGAACTAATTAAATATGCGCTACTATTTGTGGGGGGCTACGTACGCACGAAGTGACGAGAGTCCTTACGTAGCTACTATTATGCTTATGTCCGGGTAGTCTAGGACCCAAAAATATGTTTTATTTGCCGTACTTGTAACTTTACTGATGAAATTAAAATGTTTTAACCTTATCGAACTTGCAAATGAATTTCGAGAAAATATTTTAATACTATCCTTGTGACCATTATAAAGAGAAATTGTCATTTTCTTGAGTAATTATTTTCCCGGTATAGTCGGGGTGGACTGTTTGCATGCGTATGTTTATGTGTGACCGCTTCGCAATTTATATTCCGCGAGCGGGGTGATTTCTTCCACTACTCTCATGGGAGCGGGCCATACGCCACAGCGGGTTAATAGATTCATCTATGGTTCGCGTCGTTCGACCCTTCGGCAGTGCACAATTTACATTTATGTTGGTTTGGGTCGTTTGTGTAACGACCCGACTGATCGTTTTGTGTTCTAGGACCCCGTGCTCCTAAATGAGACTCCCTGTAATTTCTTTTACTGGTTTATGACTTGCGGGGACGAGTGGTTCGAGGTTTCGAGGGGTTTGGAGTGGTATAATAACACTTAGTTCCTTAAGGTTGGCCTTAAAGGCCAAGTTTGACTTCAGTCAACATTTTTAGTAAACGACCCCGGAATCGAGATTCGAAGATTCCAGTAGGGTCGTATGATGATTTCGGACTTGGGCGTGTGTTCGGAACGAGTTTTGGATGACTCGGGGGCGTTTCAACGCCAAATAGTGAAATAAGAATTTCCTTAAGTTCAAATTGAGTTTTGGAACGTGTTTTGGTGTTGCCGAGATCCAAACGGAATTCTGTGACCGGGAATAGTTCCGTTATGTCATTTATGACTTGCTCACAAAATTTGGTGTCATTCTGAGTAGTACAGATAGGTTCGGCATATTGAAAGCGAATTCAAGAACTTGAAATTCTTATGTTTGATCCAATAGGTTTTGGGGTATGATTTTTAGATTTAACGTTGTTTCAGACGTTTCGAAGGCTCGAGCAAGTCTGTACTATGACTTAGGACTTGTTGTAAATTTGGATGGGGTCTTGGGTGGGCTCAGATGCCATTCGGGCATCAAGCGAGGCAAAAACCAGCCAAAAATGACTGTTGGTGCACCAGATCTGGTGCGACCGCACATGCAGAGGCCAAGTCGCAGGTGCGAGATCGCTTCTGCGGTCCAAGCCTTGCAGGTGTGACTCCTGAGGGAGCTGCCCTTTTCCGCAAATGCGAACCACTTTCCGCAGAAGTGGAGCCGTAGGTGCGAAGCCAGGCCCCTTCCCCTCCTCCGCAGGTGCGAGATTTTTCTCGCAGATGCGGTCGTCGAGCCGCAGGTGCGGAAAACCTGTAGACAGTGAGTTTCATTTTAAACACGGGACTTAGCCATTTTTGAACACCATTCTTCTTCTTTGGATGATTTTGAGAGCATGCAAGGAGGGTATCTGACCTAGCTATTGTGAGGTAAGTAATTCCTACTATAAATTTAGCTTTATACTTGAATTCTTAGGTAGATTAACACCACAGTTAGTAGAAACCATGGGTTAGAGTAAAAACTTAGGTTTTTGACAAAATGGGAAATTACCAAGAAATTTGTTAAGGAATCAAACAAAAACTATATAATATTGATCCTTAGGCCATGGGTGATAGTTTCCTTCAAAAATTTCTGGAATCGGAGCATGTGGGACCGGAAGTGTATTTTGGGATTTTTCCAATTTAGGTTGAAATGATCATTTAAGTAGGAGAATTAAGGACTTTGGAGTATAGACTAATTTG
Organism: Nicotiana paniculata; assembly: GCA_005239505.1. Lineage (NCBI taxonomy): Eukaryota > Viridiplantae > Streptophyta > Magnoliopsida > Solanales > Solanaceae > Nicotiana > Nicotiana paniculata. Next base: position 138,608 of record ML337516.1, read on the forward strand.
TTTATGTAATATTTGACTAGTTTCGAGTCCTTGGGCGACGAATTTGGAGTCTCGGGTGCATTCTTGACCCGGGAAGTAGACTTGATGCGAGGTAAGTCTCCTTTCTAACCTTGTAAGAGGGAATTTTCCCCATAGGTGAATTAAATGATTATGTGTTATTGTTGTGGGGGACTACGTACGTGCGAGGTGAAGAGAGCCCGTGCATAGTGACTATTATTGTTATGTTCGGGAAGTTAGGTCGACACCATGCCATGTGAATTCCATTAACTTGAGTTATATGCTTTGTAACTTTATTGTATGAAACTTTGTTTTAAGAAAACCGATAATTTGATGTTTTAAAAGAATTGTTATTTGAAAAGGATTGAAAGAACGATGTTGTGTTTGCATGTGACCGCTTTGAAATTTATATCCCGTGAGCAGAGTGATTCTTTCCCCTACTCTCATGGGAGCGGGCCGTACGTCGCAGCAAGTTGATAGATGCATCTATGGTTCGCGCCCTTCGACCCTTCGGCAGTGCACAATTATTATTATTATGTTGGCCCAGGCCGGATGTCCTTATTCCACTATGCGCATGCTATTTGCCTGATGTTGTTTATGACTGTTGAGCTGGGAAATATCCTGGAAGATCGAACTGAAAACTTGTAAATTTCTCTTTCAGGCCTAGTTCCAATATATAAACACCGTATCAACTATCACACATTGTACTAGAACAGGACTGCACACCTTTGCTGAATTAGCACCAGGCACCGCATAATTCATCACCTGACCACACGACGCTCCCTGAACCTTAATAGCCAAAATTCCATGAATCTGATGCTCCCAAGGCACCTTATGACATATATATACATCATGCTATAATGTTGGCGATACCACCACAACGGAGGAGACGGGTAGAAATTCATAACCAACTGCAGAGTTAACAAATCATGGAATATCTCATCTTGACTAGAATCATCACCTCATTATGAACCAACCGTTGGTAATTGTCCTTCAATGTATATCACATAATCTTATCGCACTGATCCCCGATCCAATAATCTCGTCTCACCCAGTATGAACTGCTCAGACAACAAATCGCCCCAACATGACCATTAGTCTCACATGACACCACAACGCGCCAATAGGCCATAACTCGAACATAATACATAAAAAAATGACTCAGGAAAAGACTACTCTACTCACACAACTTATTATGAACTCTTCTCAGAAAATAGAAAGTAAAACATAAGAAAATAAATATAGGAACCATACTCATCATCACACAGTTGCGGCGTGCAACCCGATCCAAATAACATACCCGTGGCGGCGTGCCACCCGATGCCATCATAAAATTCACATAAAGAAATATATACGGAGCTGATTTGCTCACTATTACAAATTACGGAATATCGATCACAAGCATGCTAAGTGCATAATACCATCCTGGGGAGACTGACAACTCCAGATGCTCACAAAACTCAAGCACAACTGAGGTGCAATATATATGCATACTCTGGATCTCAAGATCTATCCTGCTCACATAACATCCCCACTACGCTGGACCTCAACACATAGGAAATTATCAATCCATTTCACAACTCACATGGCACAAACATAATATCACATGAATTTGACAAAGACGGAACAACATCTGTTGTTCTAATACCTTTCCATGAAAAAGCGCTCTACTGAAATGAACATGCCTGGATCATACGGAGCCCATAATCATATTTAAATCCATCCACAAACATCGAGTCTACCTTGCTCGCACCAAACTAAGCTTATAGCTTTTACCTGGGTCCATATTAACTCACTCCCTCTCATAATACAGAAGAACAACCATCATAGTTGTAATGACCCGACCGGTCATTTTGGGCTCTAGCGCATCGTTCAGCGGTTTGAGGCCGTGAACAACTTCATTTCAGGTGTTATAACTTGTAGGTGTGGTCGGAATTGAATTTTGGGAAGTTTGGAGTTGATTTGGAAAGAAAATTCTCATTTCAGAAGCCTTAAGTTGGAGAAATGGACTAAGATTGGAATTTTGAGTAAACGACCTCAGAATCAGGATTTGAAGGTTCCTGCAGGTTCGTATAATGATTCGGACTTGGGCGTATGTCCGGATCGGGTTTTGGATAAACCGGGAGCGTTTCGGCGTATATTGTGGAATCAACATTTTTGAAGGAATTTCCTAAGTTTGGCTTGAAGCGCATTTCAGTTTTATTGATGTCCGTTTGGGATTCCGAGTCTGGGAATAGCTTTGTATGGTGATTCGGGATTTGGGAGCGCGATCGAAAGTGAATTCGGATGTCCGTAGGTTATTTTGATGTCATTTGGCTAAAGATAGAAATTTAAAGGTTTTTGAGAAATCCGACCGGAAGTGAAAATTTTGATATCAGGGTCGGAATGCGATTCCGAAAGTTGGAGCAGGTCTGTAATGTTGAATATGACTTGTGTGAAAAATTTGGGGTCAATCAGATGTGATATGATGGGTTTCGGCATCGGATGTAGAAGTTGGAAATTTCTAAGTTTATAAAGTTGGGATTTGGGTGCAATTCGTGGTTTCGATGTTGTTTGAGGCCTCGAGCAAGTTCGTATTATGTTTTGGAACAGGTTGGTATAATTGGACGGGGGTCCCCGGGGCCTCGGGTGGATTCCAGGTGGTTAACGGATCAATATTTGAAGTTGAAGAAGGCTGGAATTTCTATCATGTGGTGTGATGTGCACCTGCGAGGATTTGGCTGCAGGTGCGGCTTTGGCGCCGTAGGTGCGAGAGTGGGCAGGCTTGGCTGGGATCGCAGATGCGATGGAATTACCGCACCTGCGAAGCCGCATGTGCGGACAATGGGGGGCAGGTGCGATTTTGGTCTGGAGTTGAGGAAGCCACAGGTGCGGGAGATTGGTCGCACCTCCGGGAGAGCAGGTGTAGAGGTAGGACCGCAGGTGCGGAAATCGTCCTGGGCAGAATGTTTTAAAACAAGGATTTGGGTTCATTTATCTTCATTTCTTCATGGACTTAGGCGATTTTGGGTGGCTTCAAAGAGAGGATTCCTTCATGCAATGTCAAGGTAAGTAACTCCTTCATGCCTCTAAGTTAAATACAAGATCATATGCATGGATTAGGCATGGAAATTGGTAAGAATTTGGGAAATATTGAAGAAACCTAGAAAATGGAAAGTTGGATTTTTAGCCACGAATTAAGCATGAATATTTGAGTAAAATGTATATTTGAGTTAGTAAGGCTATGGGTAGAATATATATTCGAGAAATTTCGGATTCCGGGCATGTGGGCCCGAGGGCATTTTGGTCATTTCACTAAGCGGGGTTGGGAAATTATATAATTTGGAATTGTTGCAAATATTAGAGTATATTTTCATTAGGTTGTCGTTGTTTGGATAGTTTTGGGGCGTTGCGCGTCCGTATGGAGTTGTCGGAAGGGCTTGGAAGCCGATATTGGAATTTCGGAGCAAGGTAAGTCTCCTTTCTAACTTTGTGAGGGGGATCTGTCCCCCTAGGTGAACTAATAAGTATGTGTTACTATCTACGGGGGCTACGTACGCACGAGGTGACAGGAGTCTGTGCGTAGCTACTATTATGTCATGTCCAGGTAGCCTAGGACCCACTAGCATGTCTTACCTGTTATACCTGTAATCTCATATGTGATATTATAATGCTAATATAACCGAAATTGTAATTGAATGACTAAGGAAGAGTAGAGTTTATTTTACTAAACCATCTAAAAAGAGAATTGATTTCCTTCGCGGGCAATTGTCATTCCGGATAAGGTTGTATTATTAAACATTATAAAAACTTGGCAAGTGAATATCGAAAGAAGGGATTTAAGTACTATTTTGTGGTTTTTAAAAGAGAAATCTGTCATTTATTTGGTTACTTGTTTTCCCGACGTATAAGGGGTGGACTGTTGATTGTGCATGACTGCATGTAACCGCTTCAAAATTTTCATTCCGCGAGCGGAGTTTTATTTCCCCCACTCTCATGGGAGCGGGTCGTACGCCACGACGAGATTGAAATAAATATTATGGTTTGGGCCGTTCGACCCTCAGCAGTGCATAGAGATGTTTATTATGATGGATCAGGCCGGTTGTCCTTATCCCGTATGCGCATGCTAAATTGTTAAATGTTTTTCATGATTTTTTGAAGTGATAAGATATTTGGGGGAAAATATAGAAGAAATTGTGGATTTATGATATTTGGGGAAAAACAAAGAGGAAATTGTTATTTAAGATATCTTGGAAAATAATGAGGAAGTGGTATCTGTTTTGTTTATTTTCAGTATTTATTTGGATTTTAGTGCCTTATATATATTGTTGCTTTACTACCTTTACATTCCTATCTTGTTCATCTTATACTGTTAATTAATTTGATGGCCCTTAGTGAGTGTCTAATTCGACCTCTCGTCACTACCTATCTGAGGTGGACGACTTACTGAGTACACTTTGTTTTTGTACTCATGCTACACTTGCTGTGCATTTTATTGCACAGGTACTTTCATAGCAATGTGGAGGATTCGGAGACTTAGGCGAGCTGCATCATCCGGAGGCGATCCGCAGCTGACAGAGTCTCTCTCGTATTGTATTTATTTTTATTGTAAATTTCCTTGTCCAATTTGTATTTCGGAAAGGCTCTGTGATGATTGTATAAATTCTTAGAAATTGCTCAGGTACTTGTGACACCGGGTTTTGGGATGTGTTGGGATATGTTTTCTAAATTGTAATATTTAAATAACTTTTATTCGACATATTTCATTTAGTTAATATGTAATAAAGTGAAAGGAAATGTTTTTCATAAATGAAAAAAAAACAGAAATTGTTTCAATTAAATAAATTATTGGCTTTCCTGACAATGGTGTCCGGCGCCATCACGACCTTAGGGATTTTGGGTCGTGACAACATGGTATTAGAGCTCTAGGTTCCCGTAGGTCTCACGAGTCATGAGCAAGTCTAGTAGAGTCTTGCGGATCGGTGCAGAGACGTCTGTACTTATCTTCGAGAGGCTACAGGACTGTTAGGAGTACTTCTCTTCTTGATTCCTCATCGTGCGATTTGACTCCTTTGAGGCTTATGCCTATGTTCATTCCTACTCAATCTTACACGTCGCGAAGCGCTTGCTATGAATAGGGAAATTGAGTAATTGAAGGGTGCCACGGAGGTAATTCGAGATGTTTCCATGTGTAATTGGTTGGGGCTGTTGTTATGTCCCTGCAAAAGGATAATATGTTATTTCAGCTTAGTAGTTGTGTTTCTGGGGGCCTTAAGGCTATGCTCAGGTAGTGATGATGCTTGCGATTGGTTATCGTGTGATGTCGATATGATGATAGAATGCTTTCCCATATGTTGGGGGTGATGAATAGTTTGAGGGGAGGTCTTCTCAGAGTGTGATTTCGAGATTTCGGTATTCTAGTGCAGGCAGAGGAAAGGCATTTGGGTTATGAATGGTCCGGTTGGGGTTGATAAAGTAGTAAGACTTGGTGTCTTCAAGTGAGATGGGATACGCATCTGTGACGTGTAGTCGTCGTCATTGATCAAATGGAATGTGTTAAGTTTGGCGGTGCTATGGTTTCTTAGGTTGCGTGGGGTCAGAGTATTGAGAAGAAATATTGAAGAATGCGGTTGGCAGAGATCGTGAGGTGCGGTGGTTCAATACCGAATAAGTGTTGGTAATGAAGGAAACTAGAGAAATATGATCTTCAGAGAGCTTGAAGTCGTTGTGATCTTCTTTTTTTTTTAGAGCTACAGAGAATGGTCCTGAAGTGAGGCTAGAGGTGGTTCCATCTCTAGGAGTCTAGGTGTAAGAAGTGCAAGTCGAGCAGTCGCAAAGTGGGGGAGCGGCAGCATAGCTTGGAATTTGAATATATTGTCCCGCATTTAATGGATGTCCATGAGGAGTGGGCGGACTAGTAAAGTTGGTAAATGAAGCAGGGCGTAGGATGGGTCATTGAAGTCGCAGAGAGCGTGCATTTCAGCGTCGTTGGAAGGTGTCCACGGGTGATTTTCGCAGGTGGGTTATCTTCTGTGAATAGGTTAGCGATGACGGGGTTGGCAGGTCTCGGTGAGGGGTTCTAGTGGCTATTCGGTAGGAGGCGAAATGTGTGAATGATGCTAGAGAATTTGATTATTTAGGGAGTGCTAGCAAGAAGATCTGGAAGAACTGGACGGATTGGTTGAGATAGATCGCGTTATCAAAGGAGAAAGGATCTCAGCAGGGTCTAGAGTGGTGCAAGGAGTAGCTTCGGGCTAAATGGGGGAGTCCCACCATCTGCAGTTGGGTTGTAGGGTTGTCTTCGCATAGGGTCGCGGATTGTCGGCGTGTTGGCAAGTTATTTCCACTAAGGGAAAGGAGTAAAATGGCGATTGTGCGTGGGATTTGATGAATGTGTGCAAAAGTTGGCCCTGTCGGGCCAGGGTTAGGCTTTGGAAGATTTAGAATTTTGCTTAAGGCATAGGGGAGTTGTCAGGATAGTGACTCGGTCGCGTGGTTCCTTGAAAGGGGTGTTCATGTGCTAGAAGAGCCTTGGAGTTGATTGCATTCGGGGCCAATCAGAGTGGGTGACTCTCAATAGAGGTCTTAGGTCCTAGTGAGTTCAACAGTCAAGAATGCAAAATTTAAGGGTTTCAAGCAGCAGTATGATCGAGAATCGAGCTTTTGCAAAGTAATTTCTGAGAAAAAGGAGAATGGTTGGAATGTTCTATGATATGTTTCAGCATGCAGGATAGTATTGGAGGAGTGAGAGAAATAAACTCCGGATTGAAAAAAGATTATCAGAAGGGTATGAGACGGGTTGCGGGAGTTAGGTAGCATAGTCTCGTGAATCAAGGCCACTCGGGATGAGTGTGCTATGAGTTGAAGGAAGTTGCTATTATTCCTGAGGCAAATTGAAGATGATTCAAAGCAAACAGATTGATTAGCCATGGTTGAAATGGCACATTTTCAGCAGTGATCAGTTCCTTTGATGTGATTAAGCAGGTAGTTTGTGCTGGTGTGTGCGAGGCTTGTCGGCCGCCGTAATGGATTTCATGTGGGAGCACTTGAGTGCTATGGCCTGTCAGGTGTAGGCGGATCCCAGAAGATTTATGATAGTATAGACTGCTACTTAAGAATTTGCATTTTGGGTGATTGTGGGAATTCACTCGTGTTTTGAGATGGTACTCTTGAATTGAGTTAATTAAAAGGTTTCTATGTGATGAAGTGTTCACCCTATGGGTGGTTCAGAAGTTATGGTGAAATTCTTGCGTTACCTCATATTGGCATATTAGGTGCGGTAAGCAGTATGTAACTGGGAGTAAGAATCGAGATTGTGGTTCGGTGTTAATAAGGATGTCATGAGCTCGGAAGAGCGAGAAAAAGTGATTCGAAAGTTCAGAGTAAGATGGTGTTACCTTCAGTGTCACCTGAGAGGGATATTCGGTGGAAGAGGCTTTGTACCCTGGTTATGGGTTCTTGATTTGTCTTACAGCGTAGTATGGCCAGTGGTGGATGTGCAGACTTGTTACCTCGTGGAAGGTCGTGGGAGCGTGACCGCGAAAAGATTTTATAAGTGTGACATGTAGTCACTTGATGGATTGGAGATTTGGACTGAGTATAAAGAAGTGCAATGTTGTGTACTTGAGAAGTTATGCCTGAGGGGCGTTCAGTTCATTTGGTTGTGGATTGCGGGGTGTTTGTCCCGGCTATGATGGTTGTTCTTGCGTATTATGAGAGTAAGTGGGTTAATGTGGACCCAGGTAGAGCTATTAGCATAGTTTGGTGCGAGCAAGGTGGCTCGATGTTTGTGGATGGATTTAAATATGATTATGGGCTCCGTATGAGCCAGGCATGTTCATTTCAGTAGAGCGCTTTTCATGGAAAGGTATTAGAACAGCGGGTTTTGTTCCGTCTTTGTCAAATTCATGTGTTATTATGATTGTGACGTGTGATTTGTGAAACAACTTGGTAATTTCCTATGTGTTGAGGTCCCTCGTAGTGGGGATGTTATGTGAGCAGGATAACTCTTGAGATTCAAAGTGTATATATATATATATATATTGCACCCCAGATGATCTTGAGTTGTGTAGCCTACGGCTTTATCAGTCTCCCCAGGATGGTATTATGCACTTAGCGTGCTTGTGATCAATATTCAGTATTTTGTAATAGTGAGCAAACCAGCTCCGTATATATATCTTCTTATGTAAATATTATGTGTGGATCGGGTGGCACGTCGCCACGGGCATGTTATTCGGATCGGGTTGCACGCCGCAACAGTGTGATGATGAGTAAGGTTCCTATATTTATTTTCTTGTGTTTTACTTCATATTTTCTTATAAGAATTCACATTAGTTGCGTGAGTTGAATAGTTCCTTCCTGAGTAGTTTCTTATTATCATGTTCGAGTTATGGTCTATTGGCGCGATGTGGTATCATGTGAGGCTCTTGGCCATGTTTGGGGTGATTTGTTGTCTAAGCAGTTCATACTGGGTGAGACGGGACTATCGGATCAGGGATCAGTGCGATAAGGTTATGTGAAGTGTATATTAAAAAACAAATACCATTATTCAGGTTCATAATGAAGTAATGATTCTAGTCGAGATGAGGTATTCAAGGATTTGTTAACTCTGCACTTGGGTATGAATTTCTGCACATTTCCTCTGTTGTGGTGGTATCGCCAGCATTATGGCAGGATGTCTCTATATTTGTTATGAGGTGCATCAGGAGCATCAAATTCGTGAAATTTTGGTTGTTAAGGTTCAGGGAGTGTCATTGTGGTCAGATGATGTGTTCTGTGGTGCATGGTGCCAATTCAGCAAAGGTATGCAGTCATGTTCTGGAATGTTGTGTGGTAGTCGATGCAGTGTTTATATATTGGAACTAGGCCTGCCAGAGAAAATTTCAAGTGTTGGAACTAGGTTCTGAGCTTATTATATGGATAAAAGAAGAATCTTCAGATTTGATTAAGCTAATGTACTCAGCTGGGTTGTGGTAGCACGGGCAGGTTCTCGAAAGGATAAACAGTGATTTCAGGTAACTCCAGAGCAGTTCTTAGCACGTTCGAGGACGAACATCGGTTTAAGTGGGGGAGAATGTAACGACTCAACCGGTCATTTTGGGCTCTAGCGCGTCGTTCAGCGGTTTGAGGCCGTGAGCAGCTTCGTTTCAGGTGTTATGACTTGTAGGTGTGGTCGGAATTGAATTTCGGGAAGTTTAGAGTTGATTTGGAAATAAAATTCTCATTTCAGAAGCCTTAAGTTGGAGAAATCAACTAAGATTGGAATTTTGAGTAAACGACCTCCGAATCAGAATCGGAGGGTTCCTGCAGGTTCGTATGATGATTTCGGACTTGGGCGTATGTCTGGATCAGGTTTTGGATAACCCGGGAGCGTTTTGATGCATATTGTGGAAGTTAGCATTTTAGAAGAATTTCGTAAATTTGGGCATGAAGTGCATTTCTGTGTTGTTGATGTCTGTTTGGGATTCTGAGTCTAGGAATAGCTTTGTATGGTGATTCTGGAGTTGGGAGCGCGATCAGAAGTGAATTTGGATGTCTTTAGGTCATTTTGAAGTCATTTGGCTAAAGATAGAAATTTGAAGGTTTTTTGAGAAATCCGACCGGAAGTGGAAGTTTTGATATCTAAGTCGGAATGCAATTTCGGAGGTTGGAGCAGGTCTGTAATGTCGAATATGACTTGTGCGCAAATTTTGAGGTCAATCGGACGTGATTTGATATGTTTCGGCATCTGATATAGAAGTTGGAAATTTATAAGTTCATAAAGTTGGGATTTGGGTGCGATTCGTGGTTTCGATGATGTTTGATGTGATTTGAGGCCTCTAGCAAGTCCGCATTATGTTTTGGAACAGGTTGGTATAATTGGACGGGGTCCTGGGGGCCTCGGGTGGATTCCGGGTGGTTAACGGATCAATATTTGAAGTTGAAGAAGGCTGGAATTGCTGTCATCTGGTGTGATCTACACCTGCGAGGATTTGGCCGCAGGTTCGGCTTTGGCGCCGCAGGTGCGAGAGTGGGAAGGCTTGGTTGGGATCGCAGGTGCGATGGAATTCCCGCACCTGCGAAATCGCAGGTGGGAACAATGGGGCGCAGGTGCGATCTTGGGCTGGAGTTGAGGAAGCCGCAGGTGCGGGAGATTGGTCGCACCTGCGGGAGCGGAGGTGCGGAGGTAGGACCGCAGGTGCAGAAATCGTCCTGGGCAGAATGTTTTAAAACAAGGATTTGGGTTCATTTGTCTTCATTTCTTCATGGACTTAAGCGATTTTGGGAGGCTTCAAAGAGAGGATTCCTTCATGCAATGTCAAGGTAAGTAACTCCTTCATGCCTCTAAGTTAAATACAAGATTATATGCATGGATTAGGCATGCAAATTGATAGGAATTTGGGAAATATTGAAGAAACCTAGAAAATGGAAAGTTGGATTTTTAGCCACGAATTGAGCATGAATATTTGAGTAAAATGTATATTTGAGTTAGTAAGGCTATGGGTAGAATATATCTTCGAGAAATTTCGGATTCCGGGCATGTGGGTCCGAGGGCATTTTGGTCATTCCTAAGCAGGGTTGGGAAATTATATAATTTGGAATTGTTGCAAATATCAGAGTATATTTTCATTGGGTTGTCGTTGTTTGGATAGTTTTGGGGCGTTGCGCGTCCGTTTGGAGTCGTCCGAAGGGCTTGGAAGCCGATATTGGAATTTCGTAGCAAGGTAAGTCTCCTTTCTAACTTTGTGAGGGGGAATTGTCCCCCTAGGTGAACTAATTAAGTATGTGTTACTATCTGCGAGGGATACGTACGCACGAGGTGACGGGAGTCCGTGCGTAGCTACTATTATTCCATGTTCGGGTAGCCTAGGACCCACTAGCATGTCTTACCTGTTATACCTGTAATCTCATCTGTGATATTATAATGCTAATATAAACTAAATTGTAATTGAATGACTAAGGAAGAGTAGAGTTTATTTTACTAAACCATCTAAAAAGAGAATTGATTTCCTTCGCGAGCAATTGTAATTCCGGATAAGGTTGTATTATTAAACATTATAAAAACTTAGCAAGTGAATATCGAAAGAAGGGATTTAAGTACTATTTTGTGGTTTTTAAAAGAGAAATATGTCATTTATTTGGTTACTTGTTTTCCCGACGTATTCGGGGTGGACTGTTGATTGTGCATGACTGCATGTGACCTCTTTGCAATTTACATTCCGCAAGCAGAGTGTTATTTTCCCCACTCTCATGGGAGCGGGTCGTACGCCACGGCGAGATTGAAAGAAATATTATGATTCGGGTCGTTCGACCCTCGGCAGTGCACAAAGATGTTTATTATGATGGCTCAACCGCATTATCCATATCCTGTACGCGCATGCTAAATTGTCAAATATTTTTCATGATTTTTTGAAGTGATAAGATATTTGGGGGAAAATAAAGAAGAAATTGTGGATTTATGATATTTGGGGAAAAACAAAGAGGAAATTATTATTTAAGATATCTTGGAAAATAATGAGGAAGTGGTATCTGTTTTGTTTATTTCCAGTATTTTTTTGGATTTCAGTGCCTTATATATATTGTTGCTTTACTACCTTTACATGTCTATCGTGTTCATCTTATACTGTTAATTAATTTGTTGGCCCTTAGTGAGTGTCTAATTCGACCTCTCAGGACTACCTCTCTGAGGTGGACGACTTACTGAGTACACTTTATTTTCGTACTCATGCTACACTTGCTGTGCATTTTATTGCACAGGTACTTTCATAGCAATGTGGAGGATTCGGAGACTTAGGCGAGCTGCATCATCCGGAGGCGATCCGCAGCTGACAGAGTTTCAATTAAATAAATGATTGGCTTGCTTGACAATGGTGTCCAGCGCCATCACGACCTTAGGGATTTTGGGTCGTGACAATAGCCAGGACAAACACCCCAAAATCCGCAATCAACTGAACCGAACGCCTTCCAGGCATAAATTCTCAAATAAGCAATGTTGCACCTATTTATACTCAGCCTAAATCTTCAATCCATCAAGTGACTACATGTCACACTTGTACAATCTTCTCGTGGTTACACTCCCACGACTTTCCACACCAGGTAACAAGTCTGCACATCCACATCACCGACCACACTAATACTGCACAACACATCAAGAACCCATGACCAGTGTACAAAGCCTCCTTCCCCGAATATCGATCTCAGGTGACACTGAAGATAACACCAACTTACTCTGAACTTTCAAATATCTTTTTCTTTCTCATCTGAGCCCATGACATCCTTGTTAACACCGAACCTCAATCTCGATTCTTACTCCCAGTTACATACTGCGTACCACACCTAACATGCCAATATGAGATAGCACAAGAATTCCATCCTAACTTCTGACCACCAATAGGGTGAACACTTCATCATATAGAAACCTCTTACTTAACTCAATTCAAGTGTACCATCACAACACATGAGTGAATTCTCACAATTTCCCAACATGCAAATCCTTAAGTAGTAGTCTATACTACCATAACCCTTCCGGGATCCGCCTACACATGACAAGCCATAGCACTCGAATGCTCCCACATGAAATCTATTATGACGGCCGACAAGCCCCACACACACCGGCACAATCCACATGCTTATAACTTAATCACATCGAAAGAACTGATCACTGCCGTAAATGTGCCATTTCAACCATGGATAATCAATATTCTTTTAATCATCTTCAATTGCCTCAGGAATAATAGCAACTTCCTCCAACTCGTAGAAACTCAATCCTCACTCATCCCTAGGGACCTTGATTCACGAGACCATGCTGCCTAAATCCCGCAACCCGTCTCGTACCCTCCTGATAGTCTTTCTACAATCCGGAGTTTATTTCTCTCACTCCTCCAATACTATCCTGCACGCTGAAACATATCATAGAACCCCAACCATTTTACTTTTCTCAGGAATTACGCTGCATAAGCTCAATCCTTGATCATACTGCTGCCTGAAACCCTTAAACGCCGCATTCTTAACTTTTGAATTCACTAGGACCGCTATTGAGGGTCACCCACTATGACTGGTCTCGATACAATCAACTCCAAGGCTCTCCTAGCACATGAACACTCTTTTCAATGAGACGCGTGACCGAGTCACTATCCTTACAACTCGGTCTGACGGGGCCAACTTTTGCACACATCCATCAAATCCCACGCACAATCACCATTTTACTCATTTCCCTTAGCTGTGATAACTTGACGACATGCCAAAAATCCGTAACCCCATGAGAATACAATCCTACAACCCAACTTCAGATGGTGGGACTCCCCCACTTAGCCCGAAGCTACTCCTTGCACCATTCTAGACCCTGCCGAGATCCTTTCTCCTTTGTTAACATGATCTTGCTCAACCAATCCGTCCAATTCCTCCAAATTCTCTTGTTAGCACTCCCTAATTACTCAAATTCTCTTGCATCATTCACACATTCTGCCTCCTACCAAATAGCTACTAAATCCCTCACAGAAAATTGCCAACCATGCCACCGCTAACCTATTCACAGGAGATAACCCACCTGTGGAAATCACCAACTGACACTCCCTTCAACGACGTTGTACTGCACTATATCTACGACATCAACACTCCACCCTAAGCCCGTTCCCATCCACCAACCTTACCAGTCCGCCCGCTCCCCATGGACATCAACTAACTGCGCTACAATACCTTCTAATTCACCACTATGCTTCCGCTCCCCCACTTTGCGACTGCTCGACTTCTGTTTCCTACACCTGGCCTCCTAGAAATGGAACCACCGCCTAGCCTCAATTCAATATCATCCTCTGCCAACCGCATTCTTCAATACTCCTTCACCATACTCTGGCCTCATGCACCCGAAGAAACCATGGAACTGACGAAGTTAACACCTTCCATTCGATCTAGGACGACGATAACACGTCGCTGGTGAATACTCCACCTTACTTGAAAACACTAAGTCTTACTATTTTATCAATCCAAAACCTAGCCATCTATAGATCAATTGCCTTCCTTCCGCCGGAATCTAAATACTGAAATCTCGAAACCACACTCTGAGAAGACCTCCCTTCAAGCCATTCAGCACCCCCAACCTATGCTCAAGCATTCTATCATCATATCGACATCGCGCGATAACCAATTGTAAACATAATCATAACCTGAGTATAGCCTCAAGGTTCTCAGAAACACAACAACCGAGCTGAAACAACATAATATTCTTCTGCAGGGCAACAACAATAGCCCCATCCAACTACACATGGGAAGCACCTCGCACCATATCCGTAGCACCATATCAATTCTTCAAATTCCTGATTCATAGCAAGAGCTCCGCGACGCAAAAGATTGAGTAGGAATAAGCATAGGCATAAGCCTCAAAAGGAATCGAATCGCACGATGAGGAATCAAGTAGGGAAGTACTCCAAACAGCCCTGTAGCCTCTCGAAGATAAGTACAGACATCTCTGTACCGATCCGCAAGACTCTACTAGACTCGCTCATGACTCGTGAGACCTAAGGGAACCTAGCACTCTGATACCATGTTGTCACGACCCAAAATCTACTAAGGTCGTGATGGCGATGGACGCCACCGTCAGGAAAGCCAATCATTAATTAGTTGAAATGAATTCTTGTTTCAACATTTATGAAAATCATTACCTTTCACTTTATTACATAATAACTAAATAAAAATCCGTCAAGTAAATACAATGGTTTAAATATTCCATTTCAGCAAAATATATCCCAACACATCCCAGAACCCGGTGTCACAAGTACATGAGCAAATTCTAAGAATTTCACAAATACTACAAGCTTGTCCGAAATACAATTAGACAAGGAAATTAAACTGGAAATAAATACAATACGAGGGAGACTCTGTCAGCTGTGGATCGCCTCCGGATGGTGCAGCTCGCCTAAGTCTCCAAACCAGCCATGTCAATATGAAAGTACATGTGCAATAAAAATGCACAGCAAGTGTAGCATGAGTATAAAAACAACGTGTACTCAGTAAGTCGCCCGCCTAACCTCAGAGAGGTAGTGACGAGAGGTCGAATTAGACACTCACTAAGGTCCAGCAAACTAATTTAATAGCATATGATGAACACGGTAGGCATGTAAAGGTAGTAAATCGGCAAATATATAAGGCACCGAAATCCAAGTAAATACTGGAAGTAAACAAACAGTTACCACTTCCTCATTTCCCCCCAAATATCTTAAATAAACAATTTCCTCTTTGTTTTCCCCCAAATATCTTAAATAAACAATTACTTATTTATTTTTCCCCAAATATCTTATCACTTCAAAATCCATGAAAAACATTTAACAATTTAGCATGCGCATACGGGATAAGGACAGCCGGCCTGAGCCATCATAATAATCATCTATGTGGACTGCCGAGGGTCGAACGGCCCGTACCATAAGTGCACCTTTCAATAAAATAATCATGTCTATGCACTGCCGAGGGTCGAACGGCCCGAACCATAAGTGCATCTTNAAATAATCATGTCTATGCACTACTGAGGGTCGAACGACCCGAACCATAAGTGCATTTTTCAATCCGTCGTGGCATACGGCCCACTCCCATGAGAGTGGGGGAAATAACACTCCGCTCGCGGAATGTAAATTGCAAAGCGGTCACATGGAATCATGCACAATCAACAGTCCACCCCGAATATGTCGGGAAAACAAGTACTCAAGTAAATGACAAATTTCTCTTTTAAAAACCACAAAATAGTATTTAAATTCTTTCTCGAAATTCTTTTGCCATAATAATATTCAATAATATCACCTTATCAGGTATACAATTATCCACGGAGGAAATAAATTCTCTTTCTAGATGATTAAGAAAATGAACTCTAGTCTTCTTTAGATATTCCATTACGATTTCGATTATATTAGCAGTCTAATATTGTAGGTAGGATCACAGGTACAACAAGTAAGGCATGCTAGTGGGTCCTAGACTACCCGGATATGGCATAATAGTAGCTACGCATGGACTCCCGTCACCTCGTGCGTACGTAGCCCCCGCAGATAGTAGCACATACTAAATTAGTTCACCTAGGGGGACAATTCCCCCTCACAAAGTTAGAAAGGAAACTTACCTCGCTCTGAAGTCCCATAACCTGCTTCCAAGCCCTTCCGACGACTCCAATGGATGGAAAATGCCCCAAAACTAACAAATAACTGGCAAAGCAATGAAAATTCATCCTAATAATTGCAATAAATTCAAATTATATACTTTCCCAACTTCGCTTGGTGTATTGACCAAAATGCCCTCGGGCCCACGTGCCCGGAATTCGAAATTTCTCGAAGATATATTCTACGCATAGCCTTACTAACTAAAATATACAATTTACACTAAATTCCATACTCAAATTCGTGGTGGAAATCAAAAATACCATTTCTAGGTTTTCTTCAATATTTTCCAAATAATTCCACAATTTTCATGTATAATATCATGTAATAACCTTGTATTTAACTTAGAAACATGAAGGAATTACTTACCTTGTGATCCTTGACGAAAACCCTCTCTTGAAGCTCCTCTAAAATCGTCCACACCAAGAGAAATGAGAGAAATGGCCAACAAATCTCGATTTTTTAAACATTCTGCCCAGGCCATTTTTCGCACCTGCGATCCAACTCTCGCACCTGCGATTCCGCAGGTGCGACCAAACATCTGCACCTGCAGCTTTCCTCAGCTAAAGGTAACTTCGCACCTGCGCCTCATAGCCCGCATCTGCGACTTCACAGATGCAGAAATACTATTGCACCTGCGCTCCCAGCTAGACCACCACTTCTTTGCACCTGCGGCACCATATCCGTACCTGCGGCCAAAGCCTCGCAGGTGCGGTCACACCAGATGACAGCAATTCCAGCTCCTCTTCTAACTTCAAATATTGATCCGATAACCACCTGGAATCCACCAGAGGCCCCCGGGACCCCGTCCAGTTATACCAACCTGTTCCAAAACATAATGCGGACTTGCTCGAGGACTCAAATCACATCAAAAAACATCGAAACCATGAATCGCACCCAAATCCCAACTTTATGAACTTAGAAATTTCTAACTTCTATATCCAATGTCGAAACCCATCAAATCACGTCCGATTGACCCCAAATTTTGCACACAAGTCATATTCGACATTACCGACCTGCTCTAACTTCCGGAGTCGCATTCCGACCCTGATATTAAAATTTTCACTTCCGGTCGGATTTCTCAAAAATCTTTAAATTTCTATCTTTAGCCAAATGACTTCAAAATAACCTACGGACATCCGAATTCACTTCCGATCGCACTCCCAAATCCCGAATCACCATACAAAGCTATTCCCAGACTCGGAATCCCAAACAGACATCAATAACACTGAAATGCGCTTCAAGCCAAACTTAGGAAATTCCTTCAAAAATGCTGACTTCCACAATATACGCCGAAACGCTCCCGGGTTATCCAAAACCCGATCCGGACATACGCCCAAGTCCGAAATCATCATACGAACCTGCAGGAACCTTAAAATACTGATTCTGAGGTCGTTTACTCAAAATTCCAATCTTAGTCCATTTCTCCAACTTAAGGCTTCTGAAATGAGAATTTTTCTTTCCAATTGACTCCGAACTTCCCGAAATTCAACTCCGACCATGCCTACGAGTCATAATACCTGAAATGAAGCTGCTCATGACTTTAAACCGTTGAACGACGCGCTAGAGCTCAAAACGAACAGTCGGGTCGTTACATAAATGGTTATTAGATTATTACTATTATTTTAATTGTTATTAGTTCATGAGATGATAATTAATAATAATTTTCTGGCATGAAATATTTTTATGTAATCTAAAAGATAAACATGTTAGAAGAATGTTGAATTTTATTTTTATGTCATGTGCTCATTCGTTACATAATTTTGAATTATTTGTTACATGTGATGTAAATTAATTTAGGACTAAGCATGTAGACAAATTGAACTAAATTCACATGTTATATAAAATTTAATCTTCATGTTATTAAAAATTATTTTAGTAATAATTTCCTCTTACCAAAATTTGAGTTCTTAAATAATAAAATATAAGATATTTTATTATAAATTTATCCATCAAAATAAATAATTTTATTTATTTCTTGTTTATACGGAGCAGCCTGAAAACCATGAGACTTATATTTCGAGAATATGTTAAAATAATTTATTGCATTAGATGCATGGATTGGAAGAATTATTTAATTTTACACTAGCCTGGACTATAAAATTTAATAAGTTTTTTGCTTTCATGATGGTTGAACTCAACTATGTTAATAGGATCGACCTGACTACAAGGGGACTATTTGACATAGATCTATTTAAGGAATATGGGGATACAATTGGTAAGAGTACCTACCTTTAAAATATATGTGAGAAACGACTTAACTTCCAAGGAGCTCATACATATTGGTAACGAGATTACCTTACTCCACTAACAGCAATAATGATTTCTTAAACTATAATGAGGGTAAATAGCTTAAAATAATTAGTGAAAAAATCATTTAGATAAAAGCCCATGTCTTTGAGGCCAGCACGTTGGGAGGTACCAAACTTTGATGACTGGTATAGAAATTTGAGAATTTTTCTCATGCATGAAAAGCTCATTGATGTGATCGATAAGCCTGCAAAGATAATCCCACCAAGGAATGATGTTCAAGGCACCAAGGTTTATCAAAAACACTTGGAAGAATTCCTTTCTATTAAACTCATAATTCTCGCTTCTATGAGTTGTGAACTCCATAGGAAACATCAGAATATGGATTCAAGTACAATCATTGAATATCTTAAGAAGATGGTTGAACAGTTGGACATTGAAAACTCTCCATTTGTACCCCTTGTCAATCATGTGATTGTTCTTACTGAAGATCATGAGAAGTTGGGGTACAAGCTTGGTAAGGAGCTTTCTGAAGATTTGATCTTGCAGTCAGTATATGATGCTGAATGTTTTCACTGCAAGAAGAAAGGGCATTGGAAGAGAAACAACAATGAGTATCTTGCAGCTCTAAAGGAAAAGAAACAAGGTGAGACATATGAAAAATATTTTCAAGGTTTCTTTAGATACTACTACTTCTTCACTGTGTATATTAGATACTGGTAGTGATTATAACATCTGCAATATGTTGCAAGGGTTCAAGATAAGTAGGAGACTAGAGAAAGGAGAAGTTAATATACAAGTTGGAAATGGTGCAAAAGTTGCAGCCATAGCTGTAGGATCAATTTATTTCATAATGCCTTTGGGAATAGTACTTACGCTGGATGATTGTTATTATGTTCCTAAATTTGTTTCGAACATAATTTTAGTTTCTATGTTGGACAAACGTGGGTTTCGCATTAACATATGCAACGGTATTTGATCTATTTATTATGGTGATGATTTATATGTGAATGGATATCTCTAACATGATGTTTATCTCTTACCTAATGTGAATGCTAATTCGATTATGCATGTTTCTAATCTTAAGAAAAAAAAAATGATCATGTAAATAATACATGTCTTTCGCATTGTAGGTTTGATCATATTGGAGAGAAAAGAATTAATAAGTTGTACAACGAAGGGTACCTTGATAAGTATGATTTTGAATCATATCCAACTTGTGAATATTGTCTCAAAGGAAAAATGACCAAATCTCTATTTATTGGAAATGGAGAAAGAGCATCTGAATTATTGGGATTAATTCATACAGATGTTTGTGGACCCATGAAAATTCAAGCTAGAGGTGGATATTCTTACTTTATCACCTTCACTGACTATATGTCAAGATATGGATTTGTGTATCTTATGAAACATAAATCTGAATCTTTTGAAATGTTCAAAAGGTTCCGTAGTGAAGTAGAGAAACAGATTGGTATAAGTATCAAAATACTAACGTCTGATAGAGGTGGAGAATATCTTAGTGAATATTTTACTATGTATCTCAAAGAAAATGTTATTCTCTCATAGTGGACACCTCCAGGAACACAACAACACAATGGTGTGTCTGAAAGGAGAAATCGAACCTTATTAGATATGGTGAGATCTATGATGGGGTTCACTGATCTTCCAATAAATTTATGGGAATATGCTTTGGAAGCAGCAACATACTTACTTAAGAAAGTTCCCACTAAGTCAGTCTCTACAACACCATATGAGATATGGAAAGGATGTAAGCCTAACCTTAAATATATTAAAGTTTGGGGTTGTCCAGTTTATGTTAAGAGACTACAGTCTGATAAACTTGACTCAAGATCTGATAAGTGTAGGTTCATCGGGTACCCCAAAAAAACAAAGGGATATTACTTCTATCACACTTCTGACCATAAAGTGTTTGTGGCTAGAGGAGCAACCTTTTGGAAAGGGAATTTATTTTGGAAGGAAATTATAGAGGAGAAATAGAACTTGGTGAAGTTCAAGAAACTAATGAATCAACACAAAATCAAGATCATGAGACACAAGTTGAAGAACCTTTATTGGATATTTTGAAGTTGACAAGGAAGTTTTCATCTTCAACGGTTGAAGTTCAAGAACAAAATATAGTTCAAGAACAGGTTAATGAACCAGTTCCAAATCAAATTGAACAACAACCAAATCCAGCACAAGATGAACAAGTTGTACAAGCGCCTCTTAGAAAGTCTACAAGAGAACACCATGTACCAACTAGATTAAATCTAATGGTACAAGATGATGTATCAAATGAGTTTGATCATAATGATGATGATCCTAAAACCTCTGAAGAGGCTATACAAAGTTTTGACTATGAGAGATGGAGAAAAGGCTATGGAATCCATGAAGGAAAATAAAGTATGGACTTTAGTTGAACCTTCAATGGATATAAAAACTATAGGTTGTAAATGAGTTTTTAAGAAAAAGATAGGAGCAGACGGAAAGGTGGAGACCTACAAAACATGTCTTGTTGCCAGGGGATATCTTCAAAAAGAAGGAATCGACTATGACGAGACTTTCTCTCCCGTGGTAATGCTCAAATCAATTCGGATTTTGCTTGCTATAGCGACATACTATGATTATGAAATATGGCAAATGGATGTGAAAACAACTTTCCTTAATGGTGAGTTAGAAGAGGATGTGTACATGACACAACCTGAAGGTTTCACATCTTCATCTGATCATAATAAAATTTGCAAGCTACAAAGATCCATTTATGGAAGCAAGCTTCTCGAAGTTGGACTATTCTCTTTAACAAGATAATTGAAAAGTTCAATTTTGTTAGATGCAAAGAAGAACCTTATGTGTACAAAAAGGTTAATGGGAGCACGATTATATTCTTAGTATTGTATGTTGATGATATATTTCTCATAGGACTGACATACCGGCATGGCAAAGTACCAAGATTTGGCTAACTGAACAGTACTCCCTGAAATACTTGGGAGAAGCAAATTATATATTAGGAATAAAGATTTATATAGATATATCAAGGAAGTTGTTTGGACTTTCCTAGTCTTTGTACATTGATACCATTTTGAAAAGGTATAACATGGATAATTCCAAAAGAGGCTATCTACCGATAGGCACTGTAATTACTCTCAGTAGGGAGGATTGTCTTAAAACACCTGAAGAGAGAGAACGCATGAGTCAGATCTCATACACTAGTGTAGTGGGAGCTATCATGTATACCATGACATGTACACATCCTGATGTGGCTTATGCACTTGGAGTGACTAGCCGATATCAGGCAAATCCCGGTGAGGAACGTTGGAAGGTGGTTAAGACCATTCTTAAATACTTAAGAATGAATAAAGACCAATCCCTCATTAATGGAAATTCTGAGTTGAAACTTAAAGGTTACACTGATGCAAGTTTCTCTTTAGATGAAAATGATAGAAAATCTATATCTGGTTATGTATTCACCTTAAATGGTGGTGCAGTGAGTTGGAAAAGTTCCAAACAAGCTACGGTAGCTGACTCACTGACCGAAGCAGAATATATAGCAGCAAGTGAAGCTGCTAAGGAAGCCGTATGGATGAAAAAGTTCTTGATTGAACTTGGTGTGGTTCCTTCAACAGAAGGTGCAGTTCCATTATTGTGAGAGAATATTGGAGCCATTGCTAAAGCAAAAGAACCAATATCTCACCAAAATCCAAACATGTCCTGCGAAGGTATCACTTGATAAGAGAGATCATTGAAAATGGAGACGTCGAGATTCAAAAGGTTGATGGAAAGAAAAATGTTGCAGACCCATTTACTAAAGCTCTTGGTGTGAAGGAGTTTGACAAGCACAAGTGGAAATTGGGAATGAAGTACAAGAGTGATTGGCTCTAGTGCAAGTGGGAGATTGTTAAGGATATAGTAGATATGCCCTAGGTCCAATCTCATATTTGATGATTTGAACATATTTTTGTGAATATTATTTGATATAAAAATATATGGCATTTAATATTCTTTTATCATATTTATTATTAATTACTTGATTAATTTAATAAGGTCCTCGAATAATTTTTAAGAGTTGACATTATGATGGAGATCATGATAATGAGAGTGAATTTTCTTATAATTTAACCTAAATTTGTTATTTATCATAAGATTATTAATTTGGACATTAGTAATCCGGTTAGATCAATATTTATGTGATCGTCTTTATTGGATAATGATTAGTTGATCTCATTAACTAAAACACATAGATAGATGATGCATATAGAGATATATCATTGAACCGACTCACTGGATAATTCCTAATGGTTAGAATTACCATAAACTGTCAATAGGATATTCTCTTGAAGAATGTGATATAAGAGTTTCCTTTGACCTGAGGTCGTCATAGTAATTGACAAGTTATTAATTGTGCTTTGATACTAGACACCTATGGCCGTAGGGCGATAGTTTATAGGATATTGGGTAAGATTAAATGCTTGTAGAATTCGTGATTGATCAAGATGAAATCTGCCAACTCTTGGTAATTAGTTTAAGCTCCATGTTGTCATGAATTATAAACGACCAAACTAAGACCTTGGCCAGGGAGATTTAATGAAAGAAGAAAAGAGTTTATTAGGTCATTCAATGGTCGATTATATCTGACATGAACACATAGTTGCTCGCCTATTAGGATTTGACAGTTGAACCATATCCTAGGGTGACCCAGAGTTATAAGGACAAAAGGAATTACTACATTATTCTTCTACGGGTTCTTAAGAGTAAATTGTATACTTCATGCTATCTGGTCGTTAAGGAGTGTTGCTAGACGCCACCCTTGATTAGTATATTGTTGTGATCAATTTTGTCACGACCCAAAATCCATTAAGGTCGTGATGGCGTCGGGACCGACTGTCAGGCAAGCCAACACTTAATAAATAAAAATTTTATTTTAAAATTCTCGAAGTCATTCCTTTTTCACTTTTTATTAAATAATAATTAACAAATTTAAATAGTGAATAAATCCCATAATTATCCCAGAACTTGGTGTCACAAGTGCATGAGCAAATTTTCTAGGAATTTAACACTTGCTAGAGGTCAATTTAATGAAATCAAGGGTGACAATAAGCATGGATATCATAGGCAAGTTAACAAGTAGCGACAAGAAATAGTAACTTCTTTCACATTTAACATTTTAAAATCCTCATCATTTCAGTTGACAATATAAAATTTACAGTTCAGTAATCAGGTAAAAATCACAGCAAATACGCAATAATATCATCCGCAAGCAATGCTGAGGGTCAAACGGCCCGAACCAACATAAATGTAAATTGTGCACTGCCGAAGGGTCGAACGACTCGAACCATTTGTGCATCTTTTAACCCGTCGTGGCGTACGGCTCTCCCATGAGAGTAGTGGAAGAAATCACCCTGCTCGCGGAATATAAATTGCGAAGCGATCACACACGGTCATGTACATTCCAACAATCCACCCCGACTACATCGGGAAAATCAAGTACTCAAGTAAATGACAATTTCTCTTTTAATGGTCATGAAAATTGTATTTAAATCTTTTCCAGAAATTCATTTGCCAAGTTTGATAAGGTTAAAACATTTTAATTTCATCACTAAGATTACAAGTACAGCAAATAGAACATGCTTTTGGGTCCTAGACTACCTGGACATAAACATAATAGTAGCTACGCACGGACTCTCGTCACTTCGTGAGTACGTAGCCCCCACAAAGAGTATCACATGTTTAATTAGTTCACCTATGGGGACAATTCCCCCTCACAAGATTAGAAACGAGAATTACCCCGCTCCGAAGATTCATAACCAGCCTCCAAGCCCTTCCGACGACTCAAATTAATGCACAACGCCTCAAAACTATCTAAATAACAGGCAAACCAATGAAAATATACTCTAATACTTATAACAATTCAATTTATATGAATTCCTAACTCCGCTCCGAAAGTTGACAAAATTACTCTCGGGCCCACGTGCCCGGATTCCGAAATTTCTCGAAGATAAACTCTACCCATAGCCTTACAAACTCAAATATATAATTTACTCAAATTTTCATGCTCAAATTCTTGGTCAAAATCCAGGAATACACATTCTAGGTCTTTGTTCAAAAATCCCAAATTTCTACTAATTTCATGCTTCAATCCATATCTAATTCATGTATTTAACTCAAAGATGGGAAGAAATCACTTACCTAAAGTTGCTTGATGAAGATCCTCCCTTGAAGCTCCCCAAAATCGCCACACCAATGAAAAATGAGAGAAGAATGGCCAAAATCTCGGTTTTAAAATACACACTGACCAGGCCCGATTTCCGCACCTGTGGCCTCCAACCTTGCACCTACGCGCCCGCAGGTGCGCCCAAGCACCCGCTCCTGCGGCTTTCCCAGCTCCAGCCAAAACTCGCACCTGCGAGCCATTCGCCGCATCTGGGCCTTTGCAGGTGTGGAAATAGCCTCGCACCTGCGCGCCCCAACCAAGCCATCTCTTCCGCATCTGTGACACAAAATCAGCACCTGCGGCCCAAGCCCCGCAGGTGCGGTCACACCAGATGACAGCAGCCTCAGCTCTTTCTCAAGTTCCAAATTCGATCGGTCAACCACCCGGAATCCACCCGAGGCCCCCGGGATCCCGTCCAATTATTCCAACCTGTTCCAAAACATAATGCGGACCTGCTCGAGGCCTCAAATCGCATCAAATAACATCGAAACAATGGATCGCAACTCAATTCAATCCTTCGGAACTTTGAAATTTCCAACGTCTACATTCAATGCCGAAACCTATCAAATCACGTCCGATTGACCCCAAATTTTGCACACAAGTTACATTCAACATGATGGACCTGCTCCAACTTTCAAAATCGCATTCCGACCCCGATATCAAAATTTCCACCTCCGGTCGGATTTCTCAAAAACCTTAAAATTTCTATCTTTAGCCAAATGACTTCAAAATAACCTACGGACCTCCGAGTTCACTTCCGATCGCGCTCCCAACCCCAGAATCACCATACAGAGCTATTCCCAGACTTGAAATCCCAAACGGACATCAATATCACTAAAATGCACTTCAACCTAGACATATGAAATTTCTTCTAAAACACTGACTTCTACAATATGCGTTGAAATGCTCATGGGTCATCCAAAACCCGATCCGAACATACGCCCAAGTCCGAAATCATCATACGAACCTGTTGGAACCTCAAATCCTGATTCTGTGGTTGTTTACTCAAAAATCCAATCTTAGTCGATTCTTCCAACTTAAGGCTTCTGAAATAAGAATTTTTCTTTTCCAAATTGACTCTAAACTTCCCGAAATTCAATTCCGACCACACCCCTACAAGTCATATCACCTTAAATGAAGATGTTCATGGCCTCGAACCGCTGAGCGACGCGCTAGGGCTCAAAAAGACCGATCGGGTCGTTACACTCTCTCCCACTTAAACATACTTTCGTCCTCGAACGTGCTAGGAACTGCTCCGAAGTTGTCTGAAACAACTGTTAAACACCTCGTGCACCTACTCGTGCTACCACCACTCAATTGAGTACACTTGATTGAACAATTCTAAAGATATCCTCCTTTATTTAGGCAGATGGGTCTTAGAACTAGGTCCTCAGCAACTGAAATCCTCTGCCAGGCCCGTTTCCAATGTATGAACACCGTATCAACTACCACACGATGTACCAAAACATGACTGCATACCTTTGCTGAATCAGCACCATGCACCGCATAATTCATCATCTAACCACAATGACATTCCCTGAACCTTAATATCCAAAATTTCACGAATCTGATGCTCCCGACGCACCTAGGAAGTACGTATAGGTCCTGCTATAATGCTTACGATACCACCACAACTGAGGAGATGTGTATAAATTTACGACCAACTGCAGAGTTAACCAATCATTGAATCTCTCCTATCGTCTAGAATCATCACCTCATTACTAACCAAACAATGGTATTTGTCCTTTAATACACTTCCCAAAATCTTATGCACTGATCTCTGGTCCAACAATCTCGTCTCACCCAGTATGAACTGCTCATAAAAAAAAATCACCCCAAACATGACCTACAGTCTCACATGATACCACAACGTGCCAATAGGACATAACTCGAACATGATACATAAATAAATGACTCAGGAAAGACTACTTGTCACGACCCAAACCGATGGGCCGCGACAGGTGCATGAGTCCTACCTGTCAAACAACCCTAGACATGTGTCTAAAATATGAACCTGGATAACATTTGTTGAATTACGAGAACATTATACATGAAGGAAATCTGCACAAAAAGGCATACATACATAAACGTACAACATGTGTAGGACGAGCCGACAAGGCTGCTATAGACAACTATACATCTCAAAACTGGAAGCCGGCAAGGCCACATACTATCCAACTCGACATACTGTCAACAGACCTCTAATAGAAACATAATTGTATAAAGACGGGTCTGAGCCACGTCATACCCATATATATCAATATACAAGCCTATCGTACCAAAATCAAAAGTAGCTCCGGATCAAGTGGACCACTCCGAATCTCGCTGATCAGGGATCCTAAGAAGGGGGACCGTCAGTTCGCCTACCTGCACCTGCATGCATGAAACGCAGCATCCCCAGGCAAAAGGGATGTCAGTACGAATAATGTACTGAGTATGTAAGGCACATAAATAAGTACATAAGAGACATGGAAGAAATATAGAGCACATGGCTCAACCTGTAAACCTGAATAACTTTATAAATCATAAATTAATTTTAGCATCATGCATATGCATATGAATTTTATGTCGTGCATAGGTACATGTTTCATAACATCATCATCCTCTTAGGGCATCCCATCATATCATATCGTCCACTGTGGGCAAAATCATTATCATATACCAGCTGATCAGGTGGTGGTGCGTATATAGCCATAACCTTTCCCATATCCCATATACATATATATACATACATATATATGCGTATAGAACTCCATTTGAATATACATACATATATACGTGTATATAACACCGTTTAAACCATATTTCAGCCGCTGAGGACAACAACATCATCATATACCAACTGATCAGGTGGTGGTGCGTATATAACACCGTAACCTTTTTCCCATATCCCATATACATATGTTTACATATATACGTGTATATAACGCTATCTGGTCATGGATCAATGTGCATATGTAAATGCATGAAATGCATATGAAATACGTCAATAAAATCTCTCGGTACGTCATAAGGCCATTATGCCTCTGATTAATATCATGAAATAAACTTTACCAACATACGTATTTTCGAGACCCATGAACAGAAGATAATAATAATTGTTGTAGGGAATCAAGAATATAGACACCCCTACTATTGCTATGAATAGAATAATTTATAGAAACTGTGTATTTGCTCGTTTCTTCAGCATAATTTGGACCTTGCCAAAAGAAAGAAGGGATAGTCTTAACATACCTGAGCCAATTCTCTTGACAATCCCTCTAACACAGATGACAGAAAAGTGCTTTGTAGTGCGATATGGTGTCTTGTTGGAGAATTCTTATAAGATTTCCAAAGGACGAGAAGACCATTTCTACAGAATCAGCAATCTAATTTAATTTCTTTTCTTTGTTTCAAAACCAGAGCCAGAAGTATTATCAAGTGTAAGAGTAACAAGCTCCCCATTATTTAGTATTTCCCCCCTACCATTTCCCCACGTAATGCCAAAATATTGATTAAGATCACTAGCTGGATATTCAACAATCAAACAACTTATAAGTATTACTACAAGCAAACTAAGTTTAATATTAAAGGAAGACAAAGAAGTTATTTCTAGAGTATATATTTGTAAGCTATTTAAGTGTTACTAGTGGAGTTGGTCGTTTGTGAGTGTTTGAGGGGATTGTTTTGATCTAATGTAAATCTATATCCATTAACTCATAAACCAAATGACTTACACGTACTCAACTTATGATGCCACCTTTCAATTAATATCATTAGTAACCTATTTTAAATGGAGGGGTTGCCACATTTGGCCATTATCCTATATATCCATAATTAATGAGGTAATATTCCGTTACTCAATAATTAACCAATTACCCGCATAATTAAAAATTATCTCAAATTAATTAAAATTATACTTATTTTTAATATACTTTATACATCATATTATTACGGTCATATGATACTTTGTATGGTACTAGTCCATAAATATAGCGTATTATCGCTTGGCTTGTATGTTATCCCAAATTGGCCACTTACAACGAAGCTCGTTTTCTTTAATTTGTATACCCATTTATCCTTCGTAACACTTATTATTATTATTATTATTTTAAAAAAACATAAATATGTTAACGTCAAAATGATCTCATCCCGAGTTCACGTCGGTTAATCGAAGACGAAACTTTTAACGTACGAAAATGCGAGATGTGACATCCTTCCCCCCTTAGAAACATTCGTCCTCGAATGTTTAACCGTTCGGGATTTATATAACCTTGGTAGAGTCGCCCTTGTAACAATGCTACTACCAACTCTTCTTGTAGAAACCCATTAATTTAACGCCATATAGGACCACAATCATTAATAACGACGATGACCTCACATGACCAATAACAATATCTAGCTCAAAAGTTCGTACACGCACCTTGAGGTTATGACGTCTTAGTCGGACCCTTCTCTGGAAAAGGAAATAGGTAGGGATATCTAGACTTCATGTCTTCCTTGGCCTCCCAAGTCATTTCTTCCACATTGTTGTTCCTCCAAAGTACTTTCACGGAGGCTACCTCTTATTCCTTAGCTTGCGGATTTGTCGGTTTAGGATGTCAACAGGAATTTCCTCATATGACAAGTCCTTTGTAATCTATACATCATCCGTGGGCACCACTCGGGTAGGATTGCCAATGCACTTCCGTAACATAGATACTTGAAAAACTGGATGGACAGACTCCAACTCTGAGGTAAATTCTAACTCATAAACTACTTGGCCAACTCTCTGAATGATCCTATAAGGCCCAATATATCGTGGGCTAAGTTTGCCTTTCTTTCCAAACCTCATCACACCCTTCATAGGTGACACTTTTAAGAATACCCAGTCATCACCCTCGAACTCTAAATCTCGTCGTCGCGCGTCCGAATATGACTTCTGATGACTTTGAGCTGTCAATAGTCGATCCCGGATAAGATTTAATTTTTCTATGGCTTGTTGAACCAGGTCTGGCCCATGTAATCCAGATTCTCCAACATCGAACCACCCTATATGCCACCTACACTTCCGTCTGTAAAGAGCTTCGTATGGAGCCATCTGAATGCTGGAATGGTAGTTATTATTATATGCGAACTCAATAAGCGGCAGATGATCATCCGAGCTACCTTTGAAGTCTATCACACAAGCTCGCAGCATATCCTTCATTGTTTGAATAGTACGCTCAGCCTGTTCATTTGTCTGGGGATGAAATGATGTACTAAGACTTACTTGAGTCCCTAATACCTTTTGGAAGGACCTCCAGAAGTTAGCTTTAAATTGAGCTCCTCTATTCGAGATAATAGATACAGGGACACCATGCAGTCGTACTATTTCCTTGATATAAAGTTTCGCATAGTCTTCTGAGGAATATGTAGTTCTAACGAGCAGAAAATGGGCCGATTTTGTAAGCCTATCAACAATCACCCATAACGAATCGAACTTACGCTGGGTACGAGGTAAGCCTACGATGTAGTCCATATTGATTATCTCCCATTTCCAAGTCGGAATCTTCATAGTCTGCAAAAATCCACCAGGTTTTTGATGCTCAATCTTAACCTACTGACAGTTAGGACACTGAGCGACAAATTCTGCTATATCCTTTTTCACTCCGTCCCACCAATATATTTCCCTGATGTCATGATACAGCTTTGTTGCTCCTGGATGGATAGAATAACGAGAATAGTAAGTTTCTCCCATAACCAGCCGAAGCAGCCCTGCAACATTAGGCACACACAATCTCCCTTGATATTTGAGGACTCCATCTTCTGTAATTTCAAATGGTGTCTTCTCCTTCTGAAGGATGGTGTCTCTATAACGAACTAACACAGGATCCTCGTATTGGCGTTCCTTTACTTCCGTTACTAAAGAGGATGTTGCTGTATCTTGAAAAGTAATTCCAATATCACCTGAATCCAGTAACCAAACTCCAAGACTAGCTAGTTGATGAACCTCACGAGCTATTCCCCTATTTTCTAGCTACAAATACGACAGGCTACCCATAGATCTACGGTTGAGGGCGTCAACTACTACATTCGCCTTCCCCGGATGGTATAAAATTTCAACGTCATAGTCTTTAAGTAGCTCCAATCATCTCCTTTGAGGTAGATTCCATTCCTTTTGCGTGAAGATGTACTGGAGGCTCTTATGATCCGTATAGATATCAACATGAATGCCATACAAGTAGTGCCTCCACATCTTTAGTGCATGAATCACCGCAGCTAATTCTAAATCGTGGGTCGGATAGTTCTTCTCGAGCTTTCTTAGTTCTAGAAGCATAAGCCACAACCTTACCATACTGCATCAGCACACAACCCAATCCAATGCCTGAAGCATCGCAATAGATAACATAACCATCGATCCCTTCTGGGAGCGTTAGAACCGGTGCTGAATTTAACCTGTCCTTAAATGCCTGGAAACCCCGTTCGCAAGCATCAGTCCATTGAAACTTTGATCCCTTCTGAGTCAACTTTGTTAAAGGTGCTGAAAGGGAAGAAAATCCTTCCACAAATCTCCTGTAATAACCCGCCAATCCAAGAGAGCTATGAACCTCCGTCGGTGTTGTGGGCCTAGGCCAAGTCTTTACTACTTCGATCTTTTGTGTATCCACCCGGATGCCTTCACCCGAAATGATATGCCCAAGGAAAGTTATAGAGTTCAACCAGAATTCACACTTAGAAAATTTTGCATACAACTTCCTTTCTTGTAAAACTCTGAGCACAGTACGTAGATGACCAACATGCTCATCCTCTCAACGAGAACATACCAATATATTGTCAATAAATACAATTACAAACAGATCTAAGAAAGGCCTGATCACACGGTTCATCAAATCCATGAATACTGCTGGGGCATTGTTCAGACCGAACGACATAACCCAAAACTCAAAGTGCCCATATCTAGTCCTGAATGTTGTCTTCGGAATATCTTCATCCTTCACCCTTACCTGATGGTACCCGGACCTCAAGCCTATCTTTGAAAAGCAATTGGCACCTTGCAACTGATCAAATAAGTCGTCAATCCTCAGGAGCGGGTACTTATTCTTGATCAACAATCCGGCCTAACGGGAATGAGCAACGACGAAATGAGAAGATGAGGTGCCTCGGGCACCCCCATTTAGAAAGAAGTGCCATCTGGTTAAGGCTGAGCACCAGAGACCAGCAGGACTTCTCAGTGCAAATCCAATTCATTATCATCCCTTCAATTGCCTATAATCAATACCCATTCATAAGGAACCATCTTTCTTCCTTACAAACAACACAGGTGCTCCCCACGGTGACGTACTAGGTCTGATAAAACCTTTTTCAAGCAAGTGCTTTAGTTGTTCTTTCAACTCTTTCAGCTCTGCGGGGGCCATTATATAGGGAGGAATAGATATTGGGTGAGTATCTGGTAGTAGGTCAATAGAAAACTCAATTTCTCGCTCTGGCGGGAGACCTGGAAGTTCATCAGGAAAGATATCTGGAAACTCATTTACCACAGGGATGGAATGAATGGTTGGTGACTCTACTTTCACATCCTGAACCCGAACTAAGTGATAAATACAGCCCTTTCTGATCATATTCCTTGCCTTGAGATAGGAAATGAATCTTCCTCTCGGCGACGCTGTATTACCTTTCCATTCCAAAACAGGCTCCCCTAGAAATTGAAATCGGACCTTCTTTGATCTACAATCAACGTTGGCATGACAAGAAGCCAACCAATCCATACCCATTATAACATCAAATTCTACCATATCTAACTCGATTAAGTCTGCTACGGTAGGTCGACCATGAACTATTATTATACAACCCCTATATACCTGCTTAGCTATCACTGAATCCCCAACAGGGGTAGATGCCTCAAAAGGTTTAACCAACTCAGGTTTTATTTCAAACTTACTATCAACCAATGGAGTAACGTATGATAAGGTGGAACCTGGATCAATCAGTGCATATACATCATAGGAGAAGACTGAGAATATACTTGTAACAACATCAGGCGATGCCTCTTGGTCCTGTCGTCCTGCCAACGCATAAATGCGGTTCTAAGGGCTGCTCGAGCTAGATGCTCCGCCTCTGCCTCTACCACGACTCATTGGTGCATGGGGACCTTTCCCAGGGGGGCGTACTGATGATGACGATCCAGCTACAGATCTCGTTGGCTGAGCTACACTTGCATCACCTCTCATCGGATATTCCCTCATAACGTGGCCTGGATAACCACAAGTATAACAAACACCTAATCCCATACGGCACTGTCTGGTATGTTGCTTACCATATTGAGTACATCGCGTCAAGGGTGGCCTCATCTGATTTGACTCACCCCTATACTGAGAACATGAGCCCTAAAATTCTGACCATGCCCTGAATATGTAGCACGATCAAATCTCTTACTGCCAAACTGAGGGGGCGCACTAGCCGAGGGCTGGGATGGATATCTCGAATACTGCTGTCTCTGAACACCTCGAAACTCACCAGAAGGACCCGAAGACCTCGCTCTCTTATTCTGGGCCCTATCATGCTCACGATCGGTCTCTGTTTCTGTTTACGCTCCTCTACACCCTGAGTGTATGCCTGCATACGAGAAATATCCATGTCTGGATGAAGTGAAACCGACATACAATCGTTAAGCAAGTGAGGCTCTAATCCCATCATGAACCGACGAACCTGATCCTCCATCTTAGATACAATAGTGGGAGAATACCTAGCCAACAAATCAAACTGAAGATTGTACTCCCGAACACTCATGTTTCCCTGCCGAAGGGTCAAGAACCTATCAACTCTGGTTCGCCTAAGCTCTGGTGGCAGATAATGACGAAGAAAAGCTTTTGTAAACTTCTGCCATACCGCTGGAGGGGCATTCTCACCTCTGGACAATTCCCAAGACTTGTACCAATTAACTGCAACATCTCGGAGTCTATAGGAAGCTAGCCCAACTGACTCCGTCGTAGTGGCCTTCATTACCCGTAACTTCCTCTGCACTCTATCAATAAATACCTGAGGGTCCTCATTCGGGTCTGCTTCAGTGAATACCAGAGGGTTTAAATTAATAAAGTCACGAACCCTCGCACTCATGGTCCTATCTGCGTGACCGATACCTGTTTCCTGACGCCGAGCCTATGCGGCTACTAATCGGGTCAATAACTGAACAACATCTCTCATCTCCTGACCCGGCGCATCCGGCTGAGGTGCTGAATGTACAGGGGCGGACGCTGAAGCTGGTGCCCTTTGGAGCTCTTCTAGAAAAGGCGGGGTATGGGAAGTCTGAGATGCAACCTCACCATAAGATTCTCCCCGAGCCCTGGTAACTCGTGGCGCTCGACTAGTAGTCTCACCAGCCACGGAATTTCCCTTCTGGGCGACAGTACTCTTTGGGGGCATTGCTGACAATATAACGTATCGTTAGGAACATGAATTCTTGTATTGCACGATCTGAGATAAAAAAGAGGATAACATCTTATATGTCATGTATCCTCCTGTTTATAAGGGTGGTGCACGACATACCCATAAACAAGACTCTACTAGACACGATCTGTAGACAACCCTAGGACAGAACTGCTCTGATACCCTTCTGTCACGACCCAAACCAATGGGCCGCGACGGGTGCCTGAGTCCTACCTGTCAAACACCCCTAGACATGTGTCTAAAATATGAACCTGAATAATATTTGCTAAATTACGAGAACATTATACATGGAGGAAATCTGCACAAAAAGGCATACATACATAAACGTACAACATACGTAGGACGAGCCGACAAGGCTGCTATAGACAACTATACATCTCAAAATTGGAAGTCGGCAAGGCCACATACTATCCAACTCGACATACTGTCTACAGATCTCTAATAGAAACATAACTGTATAAAGACGGGTCTGAGCCACGTCATACCCATATAAATCTATATACAAACGTATCGTGCCAAAATCAAAAGTAGCTCAGGATCAAGTGGAGCACTCCAAATCTCGCTGATCAGGGATCCTAAGAAGGGGGACCGTCAGTTCGCCTACCTGCACCTGCGGTCATGAAACGCAGCGTCCCTAGGAAAAAGGGATGTCAGTACGAATAATGTACTGAGTATGTAAGGCACATAAATAAGTACATAAGAGACATGGAAGAAATATAGAGCACATGACTCAACCGTAAGCCTGAATAGCTTTGTAAATCATAAATTACTTTTAGCGTCATGCATATGCATATGAATGTCATGTCATGCATAGGTACATGTTTCATAACATCATCAGCTTCTGAGGGCATCCCATCATATCATATCATCCACTGTGGGCAAAATCATCATCGTATACCAGCTGATCAGGTGGTGGTGCGTATATAACGCCATAACCTTTCCCATATCCTATATACATATATATATACATACATATATACGCGTATATAATGTCGTTTGAATATACATACATATATATGCGTATATAACCCCATTTGAACCATATTTCAGCCACTGAGAGCAACATAATCATCATATACCAGTTGATCAGGTGGTGGTGTGTATATAACACCATAACTTTTTCCCATATCCCATATACATATGTTTACATATATACGCGTATATAACGCCATCTGGTCATGGGTCAATGTACATATGTAAATGCATGAAATGCATATGCAATACGTCAATAAAATCTCTCGGTAGGTCATAAGGCCATTATGCCTCTGATTAATATCATGAAATAAACTTTACCAACATACGTATTTTCGAGACCCATGAACAGAAGATAATAATAATTCTTGTAGGGAATCAAGAATATAGATACCCCTACTATTGCTATGAATAGAGTAATTTATAGAAACTGTGTATTTGCTCGTTTCTTCAGTATAATTTGGACCACGCCAAAATAAAGAAGGGATAGCCTTAACATACCCGAGCCGATTCTCTTGACAATCCCTTTAACACAGATGACAGGAAAGTGCTCTGTAGTGCAATATGGTGTCTTGTTGGAGAATTGTTATAAAATTTCCAAAGGACGAGAAGACCATTTCT
Organism: Nicotiana paniculata; assembly: GCA_005239505.1. Classification (NCBI taxonomy): domain Eukaryota; kingdom Viridiplantae; phylum Streptophyta; class Magnoliopsida; order Solanales; family Solanaceae; genus Nicotiana; species Nicotiana paniculata. The sequence goes on from ML337516.1 coordinate 174,131, forward strand.
ACAGAATCAACAATCTAATTTAATTTCTTTTCCTTGTTTCAAAACCAGAGCTAGAAGTATTATCAAGTGTAAGATAAGAAGCTCCCCATTATTTAGTATTTTCCCCTTACCATTTCCCCACGTAATGCCAAAATCTTGATTAAGATCACTAGCTGGACATTCAACAATCAAACAACTTATAAGTATTACTACAAGCAAACTAAGTTTAATATTAAAGGAAGACAAAGAAGTTATTTCTAGAGTATATATTTGTAAGTTGTTTAAGTGTTACTAGTGGAATTGGTCGTTTGTGAGTGTTTGAGGGGATTGTTTAGATCTAATGTAAATCTTTATCCATTAACTCATAACCAAATGACTTACACGCACCCTACTTATGATGCCACCTTTCAATTAATATCATTAGTCACCTATTTTAAACGGAGGGGTTGCCATATTTGGCCATTATCCTATATATCCATAGTTAATGAGGTAATATCCCGTTACTCAATAATTAACCAATTATCCACATAATTAAAAATTATCTCAAATTAATTAAAATTCTACTTATTTTTAATATACTTTATACATCATATTATCACGGTCATATGATACTTTGTATGGTACTAGTCCATAAATATTGGGTATTATCGCCCGGTCCGTATTTTATCCCAAATTGGCCACTTTCAACGAAGCTCATTTTTTTTTAATTCGTATATCCCTTTATCCTTCATAACACTTATTATTATTATTATTATTATTTTATTTTATTTTTTTATTTTCTTTAAAAAAAATGTAAATATGTTAACGTCAAAATGATCTCATCTCGAGTTCACGTCGGTTAACCGAAGACGAAATTTTTAACGTACGAAAACGCGAGATGTGACACTACCTAACTCACGCAACTTATTATGAACTATCCTCAGAAAATAGAAAGCGAAACACAAGAAAATAGATATAGGGAACCGTACTCAACATCACACTGTTGCGGCGCGCAACCCGATCCAAATAACATGCCCGTGGTGGCGTGCCACCCGATCCAAATAACATAACCGTGGCGGCGTACCACCCAATCCAAAGGACATAAAATTCACGTAAGAAGACACACACCGAGCTAAATTGCTCATTACCACAAAATAATGAATATCGGTCACAAGCACGCTAAGTGCATAATACCATCCCGGGGAGATTGATAAATCCATATGCTACAAAACTCAAGCACAACTGAGGTGCGATACATAATCTGAATCTCAAGAGTTATCCTGCTCACATAACATCATCCTACGCGGGAACTCAACACATAGGAAAATATCAATTTGTTTCCCAACTCACATGGCACAACAGAATATTACATGAGATGAACGAAGACGGAACAACATCTGTTGTTCTAATACCTTTCCATGAAAAGAGCTACACCAAAATGAACACGCCTGACTCAGACGGAGCCCATAATTATATTTAAATCCATTCACAACCCTCAAGTCGATTCTGCTCGCACTGCACTAGACTGATAGCCTTACCTGGGTCCATATTAACCCACTTCCTCTCATAATACGCAAGAACAACCATCATAGCCGGAACAAACACCCCACAATCCACAACCAAATGAACCAAACGCCTTCCAGGCATAAATTCTCAAATAAGCAATATTACACTTCTTTATACTCAGTCCAAATCTTCAATCCATTAAGTGACTACATGTCACCCTCATGCGATCATCCCGTGGTCACGCTCCCACGACCTTCCACCCAAGGTAGAAAGTCTGCACGTCCACCACTGGCCACACTAATGCTGTAAAACAAATCAAGAACCCATAACTAGGATGCAAAGCCTCTTTCACCAAACACCGATCTCAGGTGACACTGAAGATAACGCCATTACTCTAAACATTCAAATCCCTTTTTCTTGCTCATCCGAGTTCATGACATCCTTGTCAACACCGAACCGCAACCTCTATCCTCACTTCCCGATTTCATACCGTTCACTTCACCTAACGTGCCAATATGCATTCGCACATGAATTTCGTCATAACTCCTGAACCGCTAACAGGGTAAACAATGCATCATATAAAGACCTTTTACTTAACTCAATTCGAGAGAACCATCACAACACACGAGTGAATTCTCATAATCACAAAACATGCAAATCCTCAATCCCACCTCTGCAGGACATAACCGATTCACTCGTATACCTCAAACTGAAATTGATACGACACTCATCCGCTCAATCGACTTATCAACAGCAGGCTCCCCCACTTGGCTCAGGCCATAGATCAAGATGAACAATAACTCGCAATGCCCATACGCTAACACCTCCACAATACCGCAGTGAGATTCAATTAACCTTTCCATAAGATCATATAACACGACCCATCTCATACCTCAATTCCATTCGCACTCACCGCAGGAACATTGATAACCCCAATAAACACATAGCAACTCAATTCGCAATCACCTTGAGTGACTCCATTCCATGAGACCATTTCATTTCTAGACCATGAACCGTTTCATGCTCTCCTTGCACGCATATTCGCATCTTTGACCGGTATACCCATTCTGATAACCCTTCCATGAACCCGAAGTCATTTTCTCCTTTTTATGAACCCTAATGCTACTCTACACGCCAAAGGTAACGTAGAACACTCCAACCATTTTCTCTTTCCCATAATTTTGCTGCAAAAGCTCGATTCTTAACCATACGGTGGGCTTGAAATACTTAGACACCACCTTCTAACCTTTGAATCCATTAGAACCATTGTCGAGAGTCACCCGCGCTGGCTTGGTCCCGAATATAATTAACTCTACGGCTTCGCTGGCACCTGAACACCCATCTTGATAAAGCGCCCGACTGAATCCCTTCACTTGTAAATTACCTCTGTACTAAGCATAAATCCTGAATATTTCCAAAGCCTAAACCTGATTCAATAAGGCCAACCCTTGCACACCTTTATCAAATCACATGCTCAATTACTATTCTACTCCTTTCTCTTTAGCTGCAATAACTTGCCAATACGCCGACAATCCGCAACCTCTTGAGAAAATAATCTTGCAACCCAATCGCAGGCGGTGGGACTCTCCCACTTAGCCCGAAGCTGCTCCTTGCACCACTCTGGACCCCATCGAACTGCTTTTTCCACTGCTGACATGATCTTGCTCAACCAACCCGTCAAATCCTTCTAAATTCTCCTATCAGCATTCCATGAATTCTCTAATTCTCTAGCATCACTCACATATTCGGCCTTCCTCCAAATAGCCACTAGAATTCCTCGCAGAAACTTGCCAACCACACGACCGCTAAATTGCTCACAGGAGATAACCCTCCTGCGGAAATTACCAACTGAAACCTTCCAACGACGTTGTACTGCACAATCTCTACGACACCAATACCCCATCCTACGCCCGTCCATCATTTATCAACTTTACCAGTCCGTCCGCTCCTCATGGACATCTACTAAATGCGCGACAATATCTTCTAATTCACCGCTATATTGAATCCTTCTTCATCCCGAACAACTCATCTCTGTTGTATCCAACCTTCCGCTGAAATAGCCAATATTTCAATTTAAGTCTGTGGACCCCATGATCGTCCACTAAAATTCCCAAATCACTCCAAACTTCCCCTCAAGAGGTGTACCTATCTTACCACAGAGCTCATATGCTACGCTGCCACTCTCCCACTTTGGTTAAACTCACCCTTGCAAGCAACTAACTGAATTCCTTTTCTTACACCTGGGTTTTTAGAAATTTAACCCTCGCCTGACACTTCCCACGTGTCCTTCCTTATCCCTTGATGCCCAGCCGTTGCCTTAGGCCAATAACTATCTTTGTAGCACTTAAACCAGCAGATCACCACAACTCCAAACCTTTCCGAAGATCATCTTTCTCGAGCCGCCTTTCTTAGAAATACTTACTCAATACTGAATCACCGCACACCACGACCTCTGACAACCGCTTATTCAATATTACTTCACAACATTCTGACCCAATGCAACCAAAGAAACTATAACACCGGCGAGCTTATCATATTAAATTCGGTCAAAAATAGCGATACCACATCACAGATGAAAATTCCACCTCTCTTGAAAACACCAAGTTCAACCCAACTTTGAACGTTCATAGTTCGATTGTCTTTCCTCCGCCGGAACTAAAATACTGAAATCTCGAAATCATGCTCTGAGAAGACCTCCTTTCAAGTCATTCATTGTCCCAACACATGGGAAAACTTCATATCACCATGTCAATACCGTGCGATGACCAATCATAAGCACCATAACAACCTGAGCATAGACTCAAAGCCCTCAGAAACACAGCTACTGAGCTGAAACAATATATTATCCTTCCGCAGAGCGACGACAATAGCCCCAACCAGTTACGCATGAAAAAACATCACGCACCATATCTGTAGTACCATTACCGTTCCTCAAATTCCCAATCCATAGCAAGCGCTTCGCGACGCGTAAGATTGAGTAAGAAGAAGATGTAGGCATAAGCCTTAAAGAAATCAAATCGCACGATAAGGAATCAAGAAGTGAAGTACTCGTAACAACCCTGTAGCCTCTCGAAGATAAGTACAGACGTCTCCGTACCGATCCGCGAGACTACTAGACTTGCTCATGACACTTGAGACCTAAGGGAACCTAGTGCTCTGATACCACGTTGTCACGACCCAAAATTCATTAAGGTCGTGATAGCGACGGACCCCACTGTCAGGCAAGCCAACACTTAATAAATGAAATCCTTATTTTAAAATTCTCGAAGTCATTCCTTTTTCACTTTTTCTTAAATAATAATTAACAAATTTAAATAGTGAATAAATCCTATAATTATCCCAGAACCTGGTGTCACAAGTGCATGAGCAAATTTTCTAGGAATTATACATGTACTACAATACTTGTCCGGAATACAAACTGGACAAGGAATTTAAAATAAAATACAATACATCTAAGGAAGACTCTGTCAGCTGCGGTCGTCTCCGGATGGTGCAGCTCGTCTAAGTCTCTAAGTCAGCCACATCACTGCGGCCACTAGATATGAATGTACCTGTGCAATAAAAATGCACAGCAAGTGTAGTATGAGTACGAAAACAATGTGTACTCAGTAAGTATCCCGCCTAACCTCGAAGAGGTAGTGACGAGAGATCGAATTTGACACTTGCTCGGCCAATTTAATGAAATCAAGGGTATAAGCAATAAGCATGGATATCATAGGCAAGTTAACAAGTAGCGACAAGAAATCGCAACTTCTTTCACGTTTAACATTTTAAAATCCTCATCATTTCAGTTGACATTATAAAATTTCCAGGCCAGTAATCAGGTAAAAATCACAGCAAATACGCAGTAATATCATGTGCAAGCAATGCCGAGGGTCGAATGGCCCGAACCAACATAAATGTAAATTGCGCACTGCCGAACGGTCGAACGGCTCGAACCATAGATGCATATTTTAACCCGACATGGCATACGGCCCGCTCCCATGAGAGTAGTAGAAGAAATCACCCCGCTCGCGGACTATAAATTGCGAAGCGGTCACACGCAGTCATGCACATTCCAACAATACACCCCGACTACATCGAAAAAATCAAGTACTCAAGTACATGACAATTTCTCTTTTAATGGTCATGAAAATGGTATTTAAATCTTTTCCAGAAATTTATTTGCCAAGTTCGATAAGGTTAAAACATTTTAATTTCATCACTAAGATTACAAGTACGGCAAATAGAACATGTTTTTGGGTCCTAGACTACCCGGACATAAACATAATAGTAGCTACGCACGGACTCTCGTCACTTCGTGCGTACGTAGCCCCCACAAATAGTAGCACATATTTAATTAGTTCACTTATGGGGACAATTCCCCCTCACAAGGTTAGAAAGGAGACTTACCTCGCTCCGAAGATTCATAACCGGCCTCCAAGCCCTTTCGACGACTCAAATTAATGCACAACGCCTCAAAACTATCTAAATAACGGGCAAACCAATGAAAATATACTCTAATACTTATAACAATTTAATTTATATGAATTCCTAACTCTGCTCGGAAAGTTGACAAAATTACCCTCGGGCCCACGTGCCCGGATTCCGAAATTTCTGGAAGATAAACTGTACCCATAGACTTACTAACTCAAATATATAATTTACTCAAATTTTCATGCTCAAATTCGTGGTCAAAATCCAAGAATACACATTCTAGGTCTTTGTTAAAAAATCCCAATTTTTTACTAATTTCATGCGTCAATCCATATCTAATTCATGTATTTAACTCAAAGATGGGAAGAAATCACTTACCTAAAGTTGCTTGATGAAGATCCTCCCTTGAAGCTCCCCAAATTCGCCACACCAATGAAAAATGGGAGAAGAATGGACAAAATCTCGATTTTAAAATACACACTGCCCAGGCCCGATTTCCATACCTGCGGCCTCCAACCTTGCACTTGCGCGCTCGCAGGTGTGCCCAGGCACCCGCACCTGCGGCTTTCCCAGCTCCAGCCAAAACTCGCACCTGCGAGCCATTCACCGCATCTGCGCCTTCGAAGGTGCGGAAATAGCCTCGCACCTGCGCGCCCCAACCAAGCCAGCCTCTTCCGCATCTGCGACACAAAAGCTGCACGTGCGGCCCAAGCCCCACAAGTGAGGTCATACCAGATGACAGCAGCCTCAGCTCTTTCTCAAGTTCCAAATTCGATCCGTCAACCACCCGGAATCCACCCGAGGCCCCTGGGACCCCGTCCAATCACACTAACCTGTTCCAAAACATAATGCGGACCTGCTCGAGGCCTCAAATCGCATCAAATAACATCGAGACAATGGATCGCAACTCAATTCAATCCTTATGAACTTTGAAATTTCCAACTTCTACATTTGATGTCGAAACCTATCAAATCACGTCCGATTGACCCCAAATTTTGCACACAAGTCACATTCAACATTACGGACCTGCTCCAACTTCCGGAATCGCATTCCGACCCCGACATCAAAATTTCCACTTCCGGTCGGATTTCTCAAAAACCTTCAAATTTCTATCTTTAGCCAAATGACTTCAAAATAACCTACGGACCTTCTAATTCACTTCCGATCGCGCTCCCAACCCCAGAATCACCATATGGAGCTATTCCTAGACTCGGAATCCCAAACGAACATCAATATCATTGAAAGTCACTTCAACTCAGACTTATGAAATTTCCTCTAAAATGTTGACTTCTACAATATGCGTTGAAACGCTTCCGGGTCATCCAAAATCGGATCCGAACATACGCCCAAGTCTGAAATCATCATACGAACCTGCTGGAACCTTCAAATTCCGATTCTGAGGTTGTTTAGTCAAAAATCGAATCTTAGTTGATTCTTCCAACTTAAGACTTCTAAAATGAGAATTTTCTTTTCCAAATTGACTCTAAACTTCCCGAAATTCAATTCCGACCACACCTACGAGTCATATCACCTGAAATGAAACTGCTTATGGCCTCGAACTGCTGAGCGACGTGCTAGGGCTCAAAACGACCGGCTATCGGCTTAGTATTGAACCTATGGGATCGCACACTAACGAATGTTCTGGTCTTTGCTAAATGATTAATTACTTTATTATTTGATAATTAAATTAAAAAATTTAATTAGTCAAATAAATTTAGTTATTACTCCACATGAAATATTATTATATTCTTTAATAGCACAGAGGATATAATTAATATCGTGAATAAATTAAAGTTTTCTATTTAAAATGGAAAATTAAATTATCTCTTGGTTGAATATATATGATATATATTTAGTAGTCATAATTGATATGTATTTATATATAGGACTAGAAGGCCCGTGCCCGTGCTCTGCACGGGGATCTGTGCGAAATCGTTGTGCAGCAGAGATTGAATATTAAGATAAATAATATTATTATTGCTTTTATTATTTAGTTTGTTAGACTATGAAAAAATTAAGGAAAAAAAAAAGCACTATCACCAAGCTAAATATTAACATAATGTGCTTAATATTAATATAAAGTACATCATACATGTAGATGTATTAGCGGAACAAAGTCATACAAGTACATTTTTGAGCTTGGTAGAAAGATCAAAACAGTTGGATTGTTCAAGTTCATGTTGGGGGTCCCACTAACACAAAAGATTGGATAAAATCTGGAGTATAAGAGCTACAGCTGACAACACATGCTTCATCTTGGTATTATCCACTGAAATACAAGGAAAAGCAAGCTTTAGAATTAGAGCACAGTATGCCAAGCTAAATCCATGATGGTCAACGCAAACCAAAGAGAGCAGTACCACTAGGATTTCGCCAAAATGAACGCAAAATTATAACCAAACATGTATTTGCCAAAACAAATCCAAATTTATTTTGACAAAATCTATACCCAAACGGGTTCTGTTATCTTCAATTGAAGATGCTCCTCAGTAGAATTTAAGACCAACATAATAAGCTCTATTGGTAAACTCCACAATTCCATAGCAAAAATAAATGATCAAAGTGATTCTCACTGATTATTTTATTACAAGAGCACTCACCAGAAAGTAAGATCACATTCATTTTCTAAAATGGCTGTCGAATTTCAGCAATAGTATGACACATTTTTTGGTTTAGGACGTAAATTAGATGAGATCCTAATTTTCTTTTGGTCAGTCATAATATATAATCATTCTAATGCATGCAGGATCATTATTCATTTTTATGACCTAACATGGGTTGTAAATAGCTTGTGAGAAGTTCATTAACTTCACAGAATTACAGTATACACCAGGTACTTTATGTAATATCATTTTAGTTATAACTACACGACAAATAAGGGATGTAAACTCAACATAAGTTGGTTTTCATTCTTCTGAAGAAATGTTCCATTTGAAATCTCAGATGTATGAAAACATTTGAGGATGATAAGAGTTGACTCAAAAGTCGTCTTTATTTTGTTCTATTCGATGACAATGTATAAAAACACGTGAAACAATAAAAATAAAAAATGAAGAGTAGAACAACATATATGTAGTCCATACAAGCACCACAACCCAGGCATCAAGAATGATAATGTTGCAGCAGTTGAAAACAAGGACAGCATTTATTTATTTCATAGTTATTCTTTACTTAGGCATGGACATGACACCACTGAAGGAGTCAATGTTCACTGATTCTAAATTTCTAATAGATATTATTACTTCTGATACTTCTCATTCTAATACAGGAGTTGTTCTGATTGAGACTGATTATTTCCAAGTGATATATAAATAAAAAGGCAGTTTCTATGTAAAATATAAGAAAAAGAGATGCTTCATAACGACATCAAAAGTAAATCACCCTCTAGCCGTTGTATCGCACTAACAGTATTAATGCAAACACATAATTAGAAAGCACTTTGTTGTGTCAAAAATGGTATACATTCAGGTCAAATCCAATAAGAAATTTTTCCTCATAAAATAGCTAAATTAAAATAAGTAAAAATCTTGGAAGATGTTAAAAGGTACACAAAATCGAGATTTTACTGCTCAGTGATGCAAATAAAGCCCCGACTTTCTAACAGTCACGCTTCTTCAAACATCTGGTGTGGTAGATGTAGAATCTTTATCTGATGTTATAATTGTTATGGGCACTCATCTTACACGGTGAAGTTTCTAAAACTAAATTCACAAAAAAGTTAGTCATAAGAGCATAGATGTGCAGAAATACTGAATAGACCAAACAAGAAGCCAAAAAGTAAAGTTAAAGCTCACAGGAAAGAGTAGTAGAGTGAAGGCAAGAACCAAGAACCAAGCCCTCAAGCAGGCAGACTGGGCAATCACCAAAAAGTAAAGCTATGACAAAGAAAAAGAGACAAATATAAAAAGAGAGAACCGAAAAATAGAAGGCAAACAGAGGTTGCAGATGGGTGTTATATCCATACAGTGGCATCGAATCAAACAAAATAAAGAAAGAAATAAAAGGAACAAACCTCCTACAAAACTGTTCCAAATTGCAACTCAATGTGCTCACTGATATTGCAGCTAGCGCATCTTAGCAGACAATTTCCATGGATTAACTGAACATCAATCAAAAGGAACGTTATATTTTGCAATGCAAGAGGCCAATTTTTAGCAACCCAAAAGTAACACAAATCTATAACCCAAAATTCCCCCATTTTCAGTCAACAATTAAAAAATGGAACCTCAGAAAATAGGGAATGTGAATAAAGTGGGGATTAGGTATGACATCAGAGAACCTCGACCAATGATAATAATTTGAGAAAGAAATGGAAAAAGCTAGTTCAAGAATACAGCAGTGAGCAGTTATGTAAGTAAAATTGGTTGATAGTGAAGAAAAAAATATACACGAGCAAATTAGACAAAATTATTAACCTGCATGTAGAAAATCCAACAACAAATACCCAAAATTTCAAGATGCCCTAAATTTTATTTTCAAATAGGAAAAACCGAGACTAAATTAGTAGGTTTCAACCAGTGTAAATTAATTTCCACAGTTTATCTCAAGCCATAGCTAATACATGCAGCACAAAGAACAATCAATAAAAATTAGAGTAGATTAAACCCGAAATTTCACTTCGAAACACAAATATGTTTTAAAAAAATTGTGAAAACGAAAAAAATGTATCCATTTCACTGCCTCTTTGTAGCGATGAAATCCAAAAGTCACCGGCGAAATCCATCGAATACATAGTAAAAAAGAAAAAGGAAGAAGTAAAACTCACCATGGAAAGCTAATCAAGAAAGAAGAAGACGAATCCAAGCAAGTAAAGGAGAAAATGTATCGAAGAAGAAGAGTATCCTTTCACTTACAGAGGAGCACCTTTTCAGAGAACAATAAGCTGTAAGAATGAAAACAAAGGAAAAGAAACACGTGGTCCATTTTTGTGGGTTCCGTCTGAGGATTTTTGGTGCAAATTCCAGAAATATTTCTGTTGTAATTTACCGTTTTACTCTTCGTCGTCCATAAAACGTTCACGTATTATATAATTAAAATTAAAATAAATATATATTTTATATTAATAAAGTATCCAATTTGAAATTGGATTGTAAATCCCATAAGAGACGTCTACAACATGAAATCTATTTGTTATGGGATTTGAATTGTCTTTTTAGCAAAATATTAATTAATGACTTATAAGGAAAATCCAAATATGAATTGGATTTGACATTATTACAATCCAACTTTCACGTTGGACTTCATGGAAAGTTAAAAGGAAACTTACATAAATGTCCCAAATAAATTTCAACTTATCAATTTCTAGTCATTAGTCATAACTTATCAAAATTAGTCATGTATATATAAAAATTAAAAAATCAAATAAACAAGGTTCTTTCTCTCAAAGAATCACGGGGTTTTTGCATCAGTATCCATTTTTTATGCCACGTTTTAACTTATACCCGCTTTGTAAAAAAAATTGCATTCGTACCCGCTTTTGCGCGGAGCTGAAGTAGCAAAGACAATCACGCAAAACTTCAGCATTCTTGTAGACGGGCCTGAAGTAGCTTGCTAACTTCAGCTCTAGTAAATGGGAACTTCAGCTCTAGAGCTGAAGTTTTTGTCTTTGTAACTGGGGAATTTCAGCATACGGAGCTGAAGTTCCCCAGTTACAAAGACAAAAACTTCAGCATACGAGGCTGAAGTTCCCAAGTTATAATGACAACAACTTCAGCATACGGAGCTGAAGTTCCCCAGTTACAAAGACAAAAACTTCAGCTCTAGAGCTGAAGTTTTTGTCTTTGTAACTGGGAACTTCAGCCCCGTATGCTGAAGTTTTGTCTTTATAACTGGCGAACTTCAACTTAACTGGTGAACTTCAGCACAGCGACGGAAAGGGGAGCTGAAATTATTTAAAAAGTGGGTACACGTTAAACGTTTTTAAAAAAGTGGGTATAGGTTAAATGGGGGCGACCAAATAGGGTGCCCCGCGTAATTTTTACAAGAATCACATGCAAAAATCACATTCCATATTTTAAGTGGATTAGCAACATTAGATGCAAGACGAAAAGGAAATTTCATGGATGATGTAGCAAATAAGGTAATGAAATACAAAAAAAAATACAATATTCCAAAAATCTAAGCAAAAAATAACTTTTTCAATGGGTATAGTTGAAATTCATTGGAAACATATAGATTAGTCAATATATAAAATTTGAGGAAGATTGGAGGTGATTTGGACTGGTTTTGTATTAAAATTCGTAATTAAATCGAGTTCAAAAAATTCTTCTGCGACACATGTATCAAACATGTATCATGCATGTATCTCACATACATGTATACATAGATATACATGTGATACAAATATGATACACAAATGATACACAGTGTGATACACATATCATTTTTTCATGTTCAGTTTTTTACTTCGAATTTTCAATTCAAACCACCTCAAAACTAGATCAAATCATCCCAAAATTGAGATTCAAGTTACTTAAGATGTACCCAATCTATTCTAATAACACCCACTCAAAAAAAGCAAAAAATTGACTTTTTTTTGCTACAAATAGCTAATTGGTTAATATTAGTAATATTTTATGAATTGGCTAATTTTTGTAATGAGCTACATATAAATGGACATAGTTGGTAGTTTCCCAAGTTAAAATTCGGCAGATTCAAACTTTTCTAATTTCTCTTTAGAAAAATTTCATAAAGTTTATTTTTGGAATTTAACTTTTATTTAAGTAAATCATTACCTCAACCAAATAGGAAAAGGGTGATGGAGAAAATTTACCGTAATAATTCTTAAGAAAATAATCACTTTGTAAAAGTGAGAGTGCAATACAAAGTCAAGAGAGAAAATATAATTACAAGAAAGCCTTTCTTGTTCTTCCACCTTTGAGTTGAGAATTTGAAAAAAAAATCAGCACAATATTTTTCATTCAATTTGTTCGATGGTTTCATTGATCAAAGAGTTGATAGCAAGGATCGGTCTTGGTATGGATACACATAGAGTCTTCGCACTATCGAAGAAATTTTGAAACGAGACTCTCTTCACCTGATACTTCTTAGATCCGATCTTTGACATGTAAATAAATTTTAAACACGAAAAGATCTACCTAGGATAATTATTGTTTTCCGCCGCGTGTTACGAGAAAAAAAATTAGTATAATTGTAAAATTACATTCAATAGGATTACGACAGACTTGGATTTAAACCAGTATTATTACATCCCAAAAACTATCACAGCACATTCCAGACCCCAAAGTGGAAGCTTAAGCAAGAACCGGATATATGGGTTGCCAGAGAGGATAAACGTCAAATTCCTAACAGATTCCCAATTGCCGTAGAAGCTACATTTGGCTGTTGTATTGAAATTTCGCAAAAGCATTGCTAAAGCTGGTCTGCTTGGGAAAGTAGTAAATCTTGCTATGTGGACACAAGAAGACACGCGTCATCCAGAAGCATACACTAGCAGCATTCATTTTGGCAGTTGCATTTAAACCACATCCATGTATCTTTATCAGCAAATATAAGTCCAAAGAGGCCATTGCTTGACTTCTTCTGCTTAAAGTTTTGAAGAGCTTATTAGTTTACACTTTTACACTGTACAAAAAGAAATTACAATGAGACTTTTCTTCTGTCTTTACCGTGTTGTTCCACAGCGCTCTCTCCCTTATAATAAATAAGCTAAATATTTCCATGGAACATCTTTATCAGAGGATACTAGATGCAGGATTTTCCCATTTCCCCAAATTTAAGATTCTGCTCCTTAGCTCACAGCGAAAAGCTGCTCCCCTAAACTTTCATTTTCATAGGAAAATAGCAAGGAGGAACTTTTATGCTGCAATGCCAAAGCTCAAACATCTCCATCATCCAAAAGAAGTTCGATCCTTTTGAGGCACTTCATAGCAGTAAATATGCTTGGACAAGTTAAAACACAAGATGCTAACACTAGGAATTTCCTGTGCTCCTTACTCCTTCCTGTCCTTACAGCTAAATGCTTCATCATATCCTGCAATTAATTGTCAAAAATATTAAAAAGTGGTATTCTGACTTTGCATGGAAAGATGAATAAGGATAAGAATCACCTCTTCTACAGATATCTATCTATTATTCTGCTTTTCCACCTTCATTTTTTCGTAGACATGGCTTCCTCAATTTTTTTAATGACCACACTCAGACTGCATCCACTCTCAATAGCTTTTATTGCAGCTCGATGTGCATGCTTGTGCCATTTCAGCAAATTATAAGATTGCAGAACCGACCACCTTGCTTGATTTGACATCTGTTTGAAACTTATGAATGTTACAATTTTAAAAACAAAAGGTTCTGGACAAGCAAGTAACCTTAATCAGAGAAAAACCTGTGCCACAGAGAGTGGGGGTTCTAGAAGAAGACAGATGCTTCGGAAGAGATTTTCATCATTTTCTCCACCTTCAGCCTCTCCATAAATAAGAGCTTCAGCGGCAATCCCAGCAAATAGAACCATGCAGTACCTGACAGTTTTATCTTTAATTATTTTGGTACAAGGAACCGCAGTAAACAAAATGGCTGAAAGGGTTTCTTGATCTCATTTTTGTAAAGATTTCACAAGATTTTGTGCAAAACAACAATTAAATGGCTCGCAGGAATTCCATAGAGCTGGTTCCAGCATAGAAATGTATTTTGTCCAGGGAACTATTGTAAGCAAAATGACTGGCTTGGATGTTTACCTGTCAAATGCGGTACTACTTAACCGGCCTTCAGCAAGCTCATTTTGCAGTTTCTCATCCCAAAACTGAGTTCCTGCCTGCATGAAAAAAAAAAAAAAAAAAGTAAAAATAGAAACGAGCAAATTTTAACTGTTCAAATAATTCTAAAATGGGTCCACAACCTTCTGTATTGCAGATGAAACTTTGATTTCTAAGAAAATAAGAAGCTACAGATCTCACTATTTAAATTGTGAATTCTTCTCATGGAACAAGGACAGCCGCTACTGAGAAAAAGGAAAAATTGAGCCATGCCAACATAATTATGTTTCACTGTGCCATGTAGAAAAGCAATATTATAGAAGCCATTCAACCACCGTTCCGCAATAGACAAATAGTAACTAGATAGCCGCAAGAGTCTACGCTACACATAGCCAAAACTTGTTCTACAACAGGTCCACTTGAATGGTATAAATTTGGAAACTTATTGAAGACAATAAAAATAGGTTGTATCCTGTCACGGATTAAATTGTGGTACGGTGTGCGACATAATGGAATACTGTCTGTGCATGTTTAGTAAGAAATAATTGTCTAGAATTCCCACCTGTATTCTGACAATTGGTCCAGCATTACACTGTGAATCAGATAGACAATAAGAAGGATCTACAGTGAAATACCTGTCCTTGGATGCCCATCTGCATTGCAACAATGGGGTCTAAAATTACACCACGAATTGGACAACCCATCAGGTATGCTGCATTCATATTAGTGAACAAATGAATTACTATAAGAGGAAGGTTTACATTTCTTCTAATGTTACAGCCAATAAAGACTGATAGTAATAGAAAGGCTAGAACGATATTCTATGTATTTGGTGTTTCGGAAAACAAGGCTAATAATATCTATGGGCATGTCATCGTATAAAACTTAAGATCTCCAGAAGCACACATTATCCTAACTTAATCTCATGAAAGATGGATGAATCTAATTTCTGAAATTATTTCATTCTATTGCAGTAAATTCTGTCAAGTGTTGTTTGAAACAAGGTTTACCAACAAGGAGATGGCCTGCTTCGTGGACACAAATTCGACGCTTATAGGGAGGCCAGAAGCTGGAGATTTGTGCTAAGCAGGAACCGCCAAGAACTATAGCATCTAGCACGGCAAGCCCCAAGACTGCCGCAATGTTCGGCCTAATATCTATTCCTTGATTCAGCAGAAGTGAAACTCCGGCAAGAGATGCAGCTAAAAGAAAGCTAGACGTTCCAGAAAGACCCCACTTCTTTGGCGAAAGTTTGGTCACTGAACTACATAAGAGTTGAAAAGCATGTTACTGAATCAATATTTTCTCATCTTGAAAAAAAGTGAGAAAAAGTAAAAACCAGAGTTTTTTTGTGAATACTCCATGTAACATGCAAAGGCAGGGAGTTTAAGTGCTTCAGAGAGGTGGTAAGGATTAGCACTCACCATCAAAACCAGTTGAAGACTTTAAGACGGTTGGTGTGACATCCCTTGTTCCTTCCAAAACTGCATATATAGGCAATGTTGTCTGAATTTGTGACAAGAAAATACTGCAATATGGTGATATTAAAGTGACAACTCTTTTGGAATGTGAAAAATATAGACAATGTTGTCTGAATTTGTGACAAATAATCTATGATAACAGAATTATTTGACAACAAAAATCAAGAACGTAGTTCTTTAATTTATACTGAAGTACGGTTTTAGCTTTATAATTTAGTGAAGGAGTTGGCTGTGTGTGACTCTAGACTATAACAACAAAATAAAGAAAGAGAAGGAAGTTCACTCTAGGAACCAGCAAATGAGTGCTTCAAACATTGGTGAAATGGGAGCAGTAACTTTCAAGCAATTGACTCGAAATCGCCAAGGTAGAAATAGAACAGAGTGAAGCAGTTCACCAATAAGACAGTGATGAATTTCGAGACAATGTTGGGACCTTTTTCTTGAGTATCTGAGGTATCTCTTGGGCAATAAAATAGCATAAGGGGCTTACTCGAGTGCTGACAAGGGCAGAGGATTCAGAAAAGCTTGCAGCAGATTTGGAATACTATTCCTATATGCATACTTTGGATCTTATGGCTGGAGAGGAATAGAGCTTGTTTTGAAGGACAAAGAGACCATATTTCTAGAATTAAGAACAAGTGTTTGCAGAATCTTTTTATGGTGTAAGGGTAGTCTTATTGGTAGCACAAATGAGTATATGGATTTCTTGGACTTGCTAGGGGCAGACAGTAGATGTAATCTTTATGTTCTGATCTGCATTCCCTTTGTTATTGTACTACTTGTCTTATTGGTAACACAAATAAAACTTTTACCATTTAAAAAGAAAAAGGCACTGATGAAATATGATCACTATTATTTGAAATGCGCAGCTGTGATCTATTGTTGTTCCGCAGCTGTGATTTATAAATATATAAGGAAAAGAGTTTCCACAAAGAGAATTCTTATTTTACATGTCTAGGAAATACTATATCAAATAAGCCGCGACAAAGAAGGTGAGGTTTATATCCAATTCAGATCCTTAACCGCTGCGAGACTCTAATTCAGATTAGTAACTGCGAGATTAAGCCTCTAGAACAAACCGACAATGAACAATAATGCTTGACCGCTACATATACCAGCATTTTCTTTTATATTAATACATATACTTGGAAATGTTGCAGTTAGGGTGTTGCAACCAGCAGAAATTTGACAAACTTCGTGGTACAATCATCCTTAATCCATCAATCAGCATCAGTAACTCCAGGAGCGCACTAAAATTGAAAGTCGAATGACTAATGATGTCGTGATAAATGAAAGGACTGTCAGAGCATAAATTTAGTACTATCGTGGCATTTCCTTGTTCTTTTTATTTATTTAGAAAGCTGATTAAACTGTGTTCGTATAGCTCTATTTAAATGATTCAGGGGTTCGTATAGCTCTATTTAAATTGTGTAAAAATAGTGGAGTAAAAGATATACCAATATTGCGGTAATTTCCAAAATTAGGCAAGAGACCCTTGTCCTTGAGAAAAGCATAAGCACTTCCAACAAGCCTCATATCATCCGCATTCAAACACGTATCCAAAACCTCCCAGTCCCTTTCCAGCCGAAACCAATCTAATTCTCCACCACCGGCACCGCTACCCGGAGAACGTGTTGACGAGTCTTTGGGTTCTTCAATTGGAATGTCTCTCAAGAATCGGAGAGCTCGAGACAAGTCTTTGTCCTTGACTGCTTCCTCGTACTCTTGCCATTCCCTTACAGCTCTAATTTTTGGGCGACGATGGCTTTTTCTATCATAGAATTGAGCCCGGCAAGGAGTTGGAATAGTGGAGCAGGTAAACGCATTTGGGTAAGAGGTTAAATTATGCAGCGGTGTTATGGCAGCCCAATTCGGAGGAGAAAAACCAAGCGGCATCATCGTATTGTTGTTTCGTGGATGAACGTACCGCGGGAGGACTAGCATCTCTTTCATCAACCTCCACTGTTTTGTCCGGTATTCTGCCCTGCTGGTCTTCAAAATAGCCACCTTTAACCCTTGACTTTTTTTATTTTTGGTACTAAAGATAACTATATATATATATATATATATATATATTAAACCATACTTACAGGGTGAGGATGCTTAGGCATCCTATTACATATGATAATAGTATCTATATTATCCTGTCCGTCATAACTACTTGAGGTATCGCTCCTAGGATTTTCATACTGACGATCCTCTAAAATACTAGAGGCTGCAATTGTATTAATTAAATTCTCAAAATATTGTTTAGCAGTCTCAGCAGATACATGATTAGTAACAAAATATATATTTTTGGCTTGGTATTCCAGTTGTTGAATAACTGTGATAGGAACCATGCACTGAGATGACAATCCACGCTAGTCTGATAGCAATTGAGTTGATACTGAAGATGGTGGTTTAACAAAAATTTGCAATACGTCAGCAACTGGCATTCTACTTCCTAGCTTTGCAAGATGGTCTGCTACCTCATTCTGTTCCCTGTACACATGCATGACTATCAGATCATGGAGTATCTTAAGGAGGTGCCTGCAATCAAAAATTAAGTTAGAATATTTTGAGGTTTCAGTACCCAAAAGTGTGGTTACCTCCTTTGCATCTGTTTCCACTTCCAGTGATAACAGCCTCAGTTGTATGGCGATACTTAAGCCTTTGATAAGTGCTTGCAATTCAGAAGTTATATTGTGCACATAAGGAACTGGGCCAGCAAATCCGACTATCCAATCACTCATGTGATTTCTTTGTAATAATTTATCTTTAGCGGGATCCATCTTAGATACATTGGTACTCTATTAGCATGCATGTGTTTTGATCCTACCATGTATGCATGTTTTATAGCCAGATTTAGAACATTGTAAGGATTTGGCTTTTGATCTTTATGCTTATATAGATTTTTATTGCGTATTGTCCAGAGATGTCAAAGGCTAGTAGCAATGAAAGTTTTTGAATTTATTTTGTGAGGAAAATTAATTGCTTTGTAGGTTATAAGATTATTCAACCAATGAATAGGAGCAGTATTGAGCGGAACTGTTGCGGGGAAAATGCATAAACCTATGTCATTCCAATATGAGTCTGGAACCCAATTGTGCTAAAATTAGACAAATAGAACAAAAATAAGTCAAAAAAAATAGTACCGGACTATGTATAACGCCACACTATGTGGCGCTATACACTAACGGTAACTGTGTCGTTAGTGTATAGCGCCACATAGTGTGGCGTTATATAATTTTTTTTTCTAACAGTGGGTATAACGCCATAGTGCCCTGCGTTATACGTCTTTTCTGTATAGCGCCGTGTACTGTGGCGCTATACCTGCTTCCTGGGCCCACCAATAATTCAAAAAGCATATAGTGCTTGCTGCTTGGCGCTATACAATTAAAAAAAAAAATTCTCCGGCCAGCCATTCTATATAAAGCGGTTAGAATTGCATTTCATTCAATCACAAAAAAATTTCAACTCTTGATCAAACGTTTATTATTGTTAAAATTCTCAAGCATTTTTCCATTATGTCTGAAGAGCGTAGAATAAGAGTTTCATTATATTGAGGGGGTGAGGTTGTGATGGGAATAACTTTGTGGGCTACAATTTACCTGCTCAGTGTCATGTTAAATGGCCACTAACCATGGAGTATGATAAATTGATATCGTTGTTATGCAAAAAAATGGGTGTGAGCAAACGTTCAGTGTTACTTAAAGTAACCGGACGATATCCGCATTCCGTCACTCTGCAAGGGGTTGCTTNAAATGAGGAGGGAGAAAATAATTTCTATCATGATTTCCAATATTCACAAGACGAGTGGTAAATTTATGCTGTGATTTCTGTTAATTATGTATATTTTTAGTGTCCTGAATTTGTATTAATGCTCATATATTGAATAGGGGGTACCAGCCGGATATGAATTTTACAAGTGGCCCATCCAGTAGTCATCACCCAATTGAAAACGTCCATCATGGAATTTCATCACATTACGACTTGTAAGTCAAGTTATATAGCTATATGAAAAGTATTTATTAATTTCAGTAGCTTATATTTTTTTTGGTTGTGCAGTGAAAACGAGCAAGTTGAACCACCCGTACTCACTCAATTGCCCGAAAATGACGTATTACATCGGGATCTGGCTGATGCACAGAGTGAGGAACATAATAGTGATTACGACAACAATGCCGATGAATCCGGAGACGAGACACCCTTTCCTCGTGAGGATGGTGATGATGAGGATGAGGGGGAAGGACCAGATTTGAAGAGACCCCCACCTAGACGAAGAGTGTACGAGCCCGAGGTGCCGTTTCATTCAAGGGAGATTCCTTACATTGATAAGTTGCCAAGCGTGCGGGATGTGGAAGCTCTCACAAGGGATTTTGATGAAATCCGGGCAGCAATGTGGGATGAGTCTAGACCAACGGTGCTTGCAAAGGGGATGCTTTTCCCCGATAAAGCGCGCGTAAGCAGGGCTTGTAAAATGAACAACGTAAAAGAGTGTCGTGAGATATAGGTAATGGAGTCAAGTCCGGATGTATACAAGGTTGTTTGTCGCAGGTGGTTTTGGCCATGTCCTTGGATGTTGCGTGCGTCCAAGAAGAAGACAGGTATGTGGAAAGTAGGTAAATACATTCCCATCCACACATGTGAAATGGACACATTCAACGGTAATCACTTCAACTTGGATATTGACTTGATTTCTCTTGTACATATTCCGCACATCGAAGCGTGCATAAGGTATAAAATCAAAGAGTGCATTACATCAGTTCACCAAGAATATGGCCATACCATTACGAGAAGAAAGGCATTTCTCGTGCGCAAACGAGCATTTGAAATTGTCTACGGTAATTGGGATAAGTCTTTTGCAGGTCTACCAAAGTACATGGACGCACTGCAGCACTTTAATCCCAGAACATTCGTTGAATGGAAGCTTGAGCGGAGTTCGGGAACACCAGAATACATATTCAATTACGTGTTCTGGGCGTTTAAGC
Organism: Nicotiana paniculata; assembly: GCA_005239505.1. Lineage (NCBI taxonomy): Eukaryota > Viridiplantae > Streptophyta > Magnoliopsida > Solanales > Solanaceae > Nicotiana > Nicotiana paniculata. The sequence goes on from ML337516.1 coordinate 195,173, forward strand.
CAACAATTGATGATTTTTCGCATTGCCGGCCCGTAATATCCATAGACGGAACTCATGTCTATGGAAAGTATGATATCAAGCTTTTGATAGCCGTGGCAGTGGATGCTAATGGCCAGATATTTCCTCTGGCTTTTGTTGTTTGTGCCAATGAAAGCACAGAGACGTGGACGCTGTTTTTGAACCACCTGAAAGAGCACGTTGTGAAACAGCATTCAGGTATTTGTCTAATATCTGATCGTCATGGTGGTATATTAAGTTCTGTGGATAACTTGCCTGCATGGCAAGAGCCTTATGCATACCACCGTTACTGTGTGAGGCACTTTAAGGCCAATTTTCAGAAGGTATATCCCAAGAAGGATCTACATGATTTGATGTGGATGGCAGCAACGGACCACCAACAACATAAATTCCGGAGGCATATGGAGTCTATTAGGCAAGAAGACGAGGCAGCCTATTGTTGGCTAATGCGACATAACCCTGAAAAGTGGACTTTGCATGCGGATGGTGGCAGACGATGGGGAGTTCTTACTACAAACGTGTCAGAGTCCTTCAACGGGTTATTGAAGTCGGCAAGAGGATTGCCCGTCACAGCCATGGTGCGAATGTCGTTCAAGCAGATGGCAGAGAGGTTTGTTGAACGGTCTGCAGCTGTAACTGAATTGATGGAAAGAGGTGTTGAATTTATGCCAGTGCCGATGCAGAGATTTGAGAAATACAGACGGCGAGCACATTGGCATTCATTTTTGCAATATGATAACGAAAGAAATGTTTTTGAAGTTCGCACCGCTATCCATCAAAATCGGGGGAATAATGTACATACTGTAAATGAATCATCAAGGTTATGCTCTTGTGGGAAATGGTCCATATACCACATGCCTTGCTCACATGCCATCAAGTGCTTTCAACGTATTAGTTTTGGGGAGACCAACTATGTTGATCAACAATATAGTGTTGCCAATTACGTAAACACTTATAGTGGTCAGTTGCATCCAGTGGGTGCTGAGCATTATTGGCCTCCGGAACCATTTAAAATGGTGTGTAACAAGTCATATTTGCGTAAAATACAGGTGCATAAGAGAACGCACATACGGAACCAAATGGATGTTAGTGATACCATTTATGCGCGCAAATATGGTATATGCTCGCAAACAGGGCACGACCGACGTAAATGTTCTTCAGCTGGTCTGGGTGGCAAAAATAATCGTGGGGGGTGTTCTTCAAGTGTACCAAACTACCCTTGAGTTGATGTTGTAATAATTTCATGTCTATGTATATGTTCCAAGATTTATGAAATAAAATTATGCTTGTTAATTATGATTTGTACTTTCCCATATTATCGATTTAAATTATATATTAATAANCCCTGTCAACATCATCAAATTTAAGATGCAAAATATAGCGTCGTTGGATAGTATGTTATGTATTTAGAGCGACTTACCACTACGTTATGCGTGTGTTGTCTTGTCTAACTGAAAAAGCTGACCAGCTGACATAAAGTCGTCCTGTCAACATCATCAAATTTAAGACGCAAAATATAGCGTCGTTGGATAGTACATTATGTATTTAGCACGACTTACCACTACGTTATGTGTGTGTTGTCTTATCTAACTGAAAAAGCTGACCAGCTGACATAAAGTCGTCCTGTCAACATCATCAAATTTAAGACGCAAAATATAGCGTCGTTGGATAGTACATTATGTATTTAGCACGACTTACCACTACGTTATGTGTGTGTTGTCTCGCGTATAAATAACGGACTCATTCCAGTTAATTTGTGTGCTCAAAATTTACTAAGAACAAATATTTCATTTAAAAGCAAATATTTCACAAATGGCTCAACCTCTTCGTGCACCAAAATGCAATTGTGGAAAAGTATGCTTGATGCAATTTTGTTGGGACGGTGGTGAATGTGGATGTCGCTACTGGCATTGTTTGAATCAGTTTTACAAGGATCCCAACGAACCTGTGTGTGGATTTGAGGAATAGGTTGACCCCCATGTTATCAGCAATGCTACAGAGAATAACTACATTATCTTAATAATTTGCGTACAACACAAGAAGAACGTGAAGAGAAGGCAATAGAATTATTGCAGACTTGAGGGCTAAACTGAAGGAGGTAAGACGAGAAAAATGGAAAGCAGAATGGACTTGTGAAGACGAAAAGGAAAAGAAAAACCAATATAAATGGGAACTTGCGGAGGTGAAGGCAAAACTTAAAGAGGTTGAAGAAGAAAAAGAACAGTTGGAAGAATGATTTAAGTGGTTGGAGCGGAGAATAAATGGCAGCCGAGGTTAAACACTTGCATGCATGTGTTTAGTATATTTTTATTATGTTAGCAGCCTATGTTTGTAGTTGTCCTTGTGCTGTAGTATTATTTTCCTTCTTTGTTGTACTAAATTTCATTTTAATTCAAGTGGAAGTTAAGTTTTAGTGATTGTGTTGTTATATGAAACTATCAAACGAAATGAGAACTAAAAAAATTAATGGTCATATTCGATTAAATATTGTTGTTAATGTATGCAAAAATATTGTTTACACCATAATACAAAAAAAAGTGAAAGAAGGCCGAATCAATGTGTCCAGCAACCGGTGTGTCTTAAGGTAGCCGCTGGTCTGAGGCGCATCATTCCCGCCGGCCGAGGTACGCTATCGGGATCATCATCATCAAATCGTCTCCTTATAGCCGGATGCACCGCAGGATGACATGTATCGGCGGTGCTATCAGGNTCCCACTATACAAACCTCGGGTCGGTCGTTCCTCGTCAGTGGTAGACGGGCCTGGGAAGTACCTACCCCAATCCTCCCCTTGAATATTCAATCCCATGATGATTAATTGACCCGATGGGGTCATCTGCGAGGGCACTTGAGTGGGATAAATTCCATGGCTGTAAGACGGCGTGTCCGTCCCATCCATGACACCTGCCATATCATCATCAACATCATCCGCAGGAGCCTTAACGCCCCCTAGCTGGGGACCACCTCCTCTCCTCCCACGACTACGTCGTCCGGCACCACCAGGTCGTTGGGCTCCACGAGGCCGTGGGATACCACGACCTCGCTGGTACTGCACTGAGTCTATATAATCAGCCTCGTGTGCCGAATGCTGATCCGATCGGGCTCACTGCAGTGTCTGAGTAGCCATATCCATGAATCGCTGACTATACTGCTGCATGACCACAGAATCGTGGACATAACTCTGCATCTTCTGCCCCATGTGATAGACATTATGCAATCCAATCGCCTACACAAAGTAAAAAATATAAACTACATATTTTGCCCCAAAATTACAGGTATATAATTAATAATAACAGAAAACATACCAGGGCCTCCTGTCTCCCAGCATATGGGACGTAGCGACCGTGTGACAGATGAACTGGGTTCCCGACAATAAGTCGGCTAACAGTGCGGTACCATGCAATATAATTCTGAATAGAACAAAACTGGGGAGGTGGATCAAGTCACCTCGCCTGTCCCAAATACCCAACTGCTCTTCAAGCCATGCCGTAAATGTGTCGTTCACCCTGGACCGATCATCCATATCAAAGTGTCTGGCATGCCATGTAGGCGGACTCGGTATAGGCTGCGGTAGGCCAAACTGACGACATACCCGCTCGGAGGCATGATGCTCAACAATATCGAGGCATACGATCGGGACAGAAGACATCCAAATCTGTCGGCCAAACCTGCAATACGCTGGCAGGGTATCTAACACATCATCGTTGTACGGCGTCCAGATGAACTATCAAATAAGAACACAGACCGCTAATAGGCGCATAATTACGTTAATCTATACCAGGTAAGTTTATTTAGATATTCACCAGTACGTCGTCCAGCAGATCCAAAACATCCCTGTAGAGGGGGAGATTATGATGGGCATCATAATCTCGTGCAAGAGCACGACGCACAACCCACCTCCAGGCTAGAGGAAGCTCCGGAATTTCTACATTAGCCGGTAGCTGTGGTAGTGGTGGCTGAAACTGCAGAAATCGCTCCCATGCCCAAACCTAACATAAAAAGTTGACTTAAAGTATAAGAATAACTATAACTAGGTACAATTGCAACTAATGGACATATTATTTGAATATGTTGTCACCTGTAGAAGCGGCAGAAAGCCACAAACGTCTCTTTGTGTGCCGATAGAAGCCCGTCACAAATGCCTGTACAGGAATGAAAGGGCAGCAACACCCCAACTGTACATGGATGTAGTCTCGAACCCATCAATATGGTACAGAAAACGGAGGCTCACTAGGTTCCCCGAAGTGTTCGGGAATAACCCACCAAGTATAACGAGCAATAACATCCTCGTATATCGCACCACATCCACCACCTCTTACTCGTCAGTGATAGTATGGTGGATCTCCTCCAGGTGCGATATAATGGAGGTCAACTGCAGACGGCTAAACCCAGACCCGACTGTCTGGGCCACAGGCCTGAAACCAGTGAGCCTCTCTAGATAATCCCAATAGACCTGCCGCTGATAATATCTCATGTTATACGGCATCAAAACTGTCAAGCCATCAACTGGCAGGCCATATAGAATCTCGGCGTCCTGAAAGGTGATGGTGACCTCGCTGATGGGCAGGTGGAAACTGTGCGTCTCCGGTCGCCACTGCTCAATCAACGCCGTGATCAAAGCCCAGTCGAGCTGTATCGGGCCAATCCTAATAATCCGGTAAAATCCTAGATCCTCCAGGTAATGGACCATGCAGGGATGTAGAGCTTTATCATTCAAAAACTCCCACATGTACTCCACTCTCCTGGCCCGGAAAGTCTACGTAAGTAACTGTCCGTCCCATATATACTCGGATCTATGCTCGGGATGTAGGGCTAATAGATCCAACGTCCGAGGGCCGGGATGGATCATCGGGTCCATGTCGTCCACCGTAAATTAAAACAACATTATTTGTATTTTATCTGTATATTGAATATTAATTTTTTGAGCTACACAATTTTTAGAGTTATACAAAAATTAAACCTATGGGTTCCAGGCTCGTTATTTGAGTCCCAGTAGCACCCAACTATCAATAATATA